>CAKAJN010000145.1:0-32436 GCA_916613615.1 Steromphala cineraria
GTATCTCAGTTGTTTGTCAGTTGTAAAAACTATTTAAAACATGTTACGATAATTCAAAATATTATATTGTATATTGATACATACAAGTTTACATAAATACACATCACAAACATAAAACATACAACGTTGCATATTGGTTGAATATGTAAACATGCTCAAAAGAGTTTTTATATTTGTATGGTTTCACACGAAAACATAATTTTGTAAAATAAAAAGATCATACGGCACAACTCCAACATGTGAGCCAATCATATACAAAGTGTCGGTTAAAACTGCACATCATTTTTTGAGTTATGCTCAGAAAACAAACGTATCTCTTTTCAGATTGTAAATAGAACTTTAAAAAAAAAATTAATACAAACTTTCAGTCATGTATATTTAAAGTTATTGAGCTCAAAACAACAGCAGAACATTTTTAGATGTCTGCAAATATCTTAGGACATTGTCTCAGTAGGTGGTTATGCATATGCATATACGGACAGCGTTTGATAACTATAACCCATGGTTTGGCACATCGGTTGGTTTTGAAGTATCAAGATGACATATTTTTATGTGGTAAAGGTATAAGACCAAATAAACATGTTAGGGACAAACAGACAAAATTTCTGAATCTGGGTATTAAACAATATCGTTTCATAATGTCATCTAATAGATTTATTGACATCATACAAACGAGGCCATATTTAATCAATTCGTTATACTTATACACGCTAGTCCAAATTCCTGTCCTTTTTGGGTCAAATTCGAACCAACAATCTCTGAGTCAGGCAACACCGCCAGCGATGACTATAAATGGCATTGACCTCGAAAAAAAAAATCAGTTTCAACAAAACCTCGCAGTCTTTAACTGACTATAGGAAACATCAACGAATCACAGGATCCTCTCCGGAATAACAACCAGCTGCAGGTGAACTCTTTCGAATCAATGCCGATTTTCTTTTTTCTTTTTCAACGGAAGGGAAGCTGACAGGTCATTATGGGCTTAGCTTGAGCATGTTCAGCAAAAGCTGGCCGTGTTTTGTCAAACTCAACTCACTATAAACACTCTACCATAACCTCATTCTCTTTTTGTGGGCTTTTATTGACATACCAATGTTTGCTTTTAGATGTTGTACTTTAGTTTGAATAGTTTGGGGAAAATTGTGCAAGTCAAAGATATCATTAAATAAAGCTAAAACCCATGCTTTATTGTATCATAAAAAAATCAAATGATAAGAGAATTCCAATTTCTATCAGCTTAATTATTTCAGTTAAAAGAAAATTCAGTTATTGAAACAGTATAAAGGTAACTTACCCACAGATAAATTGATGTTTTGAAGCTTCGACTTTTGAGAGTGATACCTTTTTAGAATTAAGGAATATGATTGAGACTCTTCTACTTGCTATTTGTGGAGCGCGGTGGTGTAGTGGTTAGCGTGCTGGCCTGTCACGCCAAAGACCCGGGTTCGAATCCAGGTGGAGACACCAAAGATTTGTGACCTGGGCTTTACACTGTGTTGTGTCCTTGGGCAAGGCACGTAATCCACATTGCACTCAGTCTACCCAGCTGTACAATTGGGTACCTGAATACGGGAAGTACGGACCTATGTGGTCGCGCGAAGCGCTTAGTAGCGGCTTTGAAAGTACTTCCTTCAGGGTAATAATGTACAGCCAATGAGCAGTGCTTGCACTGGATATTAGGCTTAAAAATGTATTATTATTATATTATTATTATTATAATATATATCTTAAACAAATGTTTGATGATATTACAATTAGAGGTTGTTAATTCTGAACTTTCTTTCAAATGAAGATTTTGTTCTACTTTACTGTTTTACTGTTACATTTATTGTACAGTCCGAGAGATTTGACAGTTGAAGACTGAGAAGAATCGAGGATAAAGTCATTAGAAATCAATTATTCTTCAATACTTGTTTGTTTGTCAGAAATCATTTCCATCAAATATGTTCTGTGACAAGTGAATGGGGTTTACTGAGGGTGATATAGTAGAGTTCTGAGACTCTTCTACTTGCTATTAAATACATCTACTGGTTGTCTATCAAGATAATCTGATATAATGATGGTACACGATTTACGAAGGCAAATTACATGTACTATCGTACGCTCTATGTAATAAATAACCACTACGTTATATTATAAATTATTTGATAATTATTTACAAAATGAAAAAATAGAGCCAGTGGCTCTGTAGCTCATCAGGCTTTATATCAATTTTGCTTTAGGGTGTGGCAAATGTTGTTACCCCTTACTTTGGACCACAGGGTCACCAAATATACAATTTGGAATCCTCCTTATCTAACTTAGGAGTTTGCACATAAAGATTCAGCTTTCTAGGTGTGATGAATCTTGAGAAAAAGATGAAAATAGGTTTTTAGGGCGTGGCCCCTGTGGTCCTTATTTAGGAGCCACAGGGCCACAAAAGCTATAAATCATAATCCTCACTAGTCAAAGAGTATATTCAGAAAATGTCACCTTTCTTGGCCTTTTGCTTCTGGAGAAGAAGATGAAAATAGGTTTTAAGGGCATGGCCCCTCTGGCCTTTGATTTATTTAGGTGTTTGAAACACATAAATGCGCATATTAAATACATTTCTTACACAATAAACGATTCGATCACACAGTTTTCCCTGAGAGTGGTTAATTGATGTGCGTAGCTTAACCAAGCATGGGGCGCTCGTTTTGAACAGCTTTATTCGATTTATTAACATTGACTAACAATTGGGAACATATATATGTTGTTTAGATCCCTTATTTGTACCTTTGAAATGGCTACTGTCTGTTCAAAATCTTCAAATTTGCACTGGAAGGGACCATTCCTGAAATGTTGGTTTTGCACATGTTTATGGACGCATTTCATTTGGTAGTAGTCCATGTATTTAAGAGGAATTAGTTGATCCGCTTTCAACTTTGAGAAGAGAAAAACCCAACGATCATTATAGATTAGGCGATCGAAAACCAGGCAATGATTTTACTCAAATTTCAAACGTAGTTTTGAACAGCTATTTACATCAACCAAAACTTACAGTTTCATTTTGTTCTGTTTAAAAGCTTATTTAACCAATATTCAGGTTAATGTTAGGCTCCGGTACAAACATAAGGTTGTTGGTCGATTTTCATTGAAAACGAGATTCATATATTTTGGTAATACTTGATGCATATGAAATAAGATTTGAATGATTAACATTATATCATTCTCTCCCCACAAAGCGAATCAGGTCATGGAAAGTTGACAGAGCCTCTGTTCTATTACGCCGACTTTGTGGGATAGAATGGGAGATGCCTGATTGGGGGCAATCAAAGTTGTCCAATCAGCGACGTTGGTCTAAAATCATCATTTTTGCTTCTGAAACACGGCAAAAGCATTGTGATAGGAACCACTCTTTCCATGCATTCAGGTGATTTAAGGAACCTAATTTCCAAGAAAAAAACACCAAAAGGTCACATCACATCACAAGCAAAAAACCTCCAAATTAAGAGCCACTCCGTGAGTTGTTGGTCGTCACAAATGCCAAACTCAATAGATGGTGTCATTTGATTGAAAAACTGTTGTAGGGAAGTATCATGCTAGAGTTAGTCGATGTTGTATAGTAAAATTACTTACTTACTTAATCCTCTTCATTCCTGCTGGAACATAAGGCTGCAACAAATTTCCTCCATTTGCTCCTGTCTTGTGCAAGTGCTTGTGCCTCTGCTAGTGTTGTTTTCGCTTGTTGAAGGTCCGATGTTACAGTTCTCCTCCATGTTGTTCTTGGCCTTCCTCGTTTCCTCCGTCCAGGTGGTGTCCACTTGAGGGCTGTTCTTGGGATGGAGTCTGGGGTCATCCTGAAGACATGTCCAAGCCACCTGTACCTCCTTGCCTTTATCTACAATGATACTGGGTGGGCTCCTGTCTTCTTGTAGAGGTCGGTGTTGGAGATCTTGTTCGGCCAGTAGATGTTACTGATCTTCCGTAAGCATGTGTTGTGGAAGGCATCGATCTTGTTCATGTCGGACTGTATGACTCTCCAGCACTCTGAACCATACAGGAGTACAGACTTGACGTTGCTGTTGTACAGTTTCAGCTTGGTCTTGAGGCTGTAGTTCTTGCTCTTCCAGATGGGGCGGAGTCTGCTGAAAGCACCTCTTGCCTTGCTCAACCGGGCCTTGATGTCTTTGTGGGCTCCATTGTCGTTGCTAATGACGCTGCCGAGATACGTGAAGTCTTGGACAAATTTCAGTTCTCCTTCATTGAGGGTGATTGGGGTTGTGGCAGAACTGTTGACGTTCATCACTTTGGTCTTGTCTGTATTTACCTGCAGCCCAATGTCATTGGCGAACTTGTTGAGTCTGGTTGACTTTTCTTGCAGATGCTTGAAGATGGTGGAGATGACAGCAAGGTCGTCAGCAAAATCTAGATCTTCCAGCTGTGAGAAGAGTGTCCATTGAATACCACGAGGATGGTCTGAGGTGGTTTGGCGCATTATCCAATCAATAGCTATGATGAAGAGTAGTGGTGAGAGAATGCAGCCTTGGCGAACTCCTGACTTGACCTTGAAAGATTCAGAAAGGGCAGTGTTGTGGATGACATGGCATTCAAAGCGTTCATAGAACATCTCCATGAGGCTGACGATCTTGTCTGGTATTCCATATGATCTTAAGATCTTCCAGAGACTCTCTCGATGTATGCTGTCAAATGCCTTCCTGAAGTCGATGAAGTTGACATAAAGGGGTGCATTCCACTCAAGACTCTGTTCAATGATGTTCCGAAGTGTAAAGATCTGATCAAAGCAGCCCTTGCCCTTTCTAAATCCAGCCTGTTCTTTTCTGAGCTTCTTGTCCATTTCCCCATCAATCCTCTTGAGAAGAATTCTGCAGAATATTTTGCTTGGGATCGACAATAGTGTTATTCCTCGCCAGTTGTCAGTTTTGCTGAGGTCTCCCTTTTTTGGTATCTTGACGATTAGCCCTTTGTTCCAGTCGGATGGTATGACTTGGTTTTCCCAGATCTTCTTAAAGAGGTTAGCGAAGACTCTTGTGGCTGTTGGTAGGTCAGTTTTTATCAGCTCTGCTTGGAGTGAGTCAATGCCTGGGGATTTCCTGTTCTTCATGGCTCTGATGGCTGTTTCCACTTCTTTCATTGTGGGTGGTTCTATACTGATGTTGATGTCAGGTTCGCAATGAGGTTGTAGCTCTAAAGGGTTTTTAGGTTCTGGTCTGTTGAGTACCTCTTCAAAACGTTTTACCCATCTCTCGGCTTGCTCAATCTCGGTTGTGAGTACCTTCCCTGTCTTGTCTTTGATTGGAGCTGATGTTGTGTTTCGGCCTTTTCCACACAGAGTGTTGGTGATCTTATATACCTTGCTCAACTCTCCCTTGTTTGCGGCCTTCTCTGCCTCTGCTGCGAGATCCTCCACGTAGCATCTCTTGTCCCTTCTGGCACTCTTCTTGACCTGTTTGTCTGCGTCTCTGTACTCCTCTTGTGCTCTTTCCTGTAGTCTGGGGGATATGGTGTTTAACAATCGCTTCTTTGCTTCTTTCCTTTCATTGATTTTCTTCCATGTCCTTGATGTTATCCATTCTTTATCTCTCTTGCTCTTGAAGCCAAGGATCTTCTCTGCTGTTTCTGTGTAGGCTGTCTTTATGGTCTCCCACACTGATGAAACACTTCTGTCACTGTCATCCCCTTCTAGTGCACTGAATCGGTTTTTGAGCTCGATGGTATATCCCTTTCCACCTCAGGCAAGTTGAGCTTGTTAATGTCAAACGCCCTCTGTTGCTGCTTCTTAGTGCGCTGTGCCCTTAATTTCAGCTTGATCTTGGCTAGTAAAATGAGGCAGGTTTAAAGTCGTAATAATTATCGAAAACCGGACAATGACGTGTGAAAATCAGTCATACGTAATTTTAAAACCTTACCTACATCTGTCAGAACAGCAGTTAGGAAATGATAATGTTTGATAGGTAGTAAAACTATTATTCATGTAAATCGGACGTTTGAATTTGGCTTCCACAAATATATATGACTGTGTTAAGATTTTCATTGAAAACAAGTTTTTAACATTTAATTGTTATTTAGGGATGAACATTTGATTATGTTTGGAATTTACATGATTAAGTTTGTAATCTTTATTCGTTTCAAAGCAAAATAATACGTGTTGAAAATCACGGACTGCCTCTTTGATATAAAGTATTGGAAACAGTTTAATTTTGTCTCTGTTATTTGTAATGGAAGTTTTCCAATTTCATATACGATGGAATGACATTTTGTTCTTGACATTCGAAATAATGTATTTTGATTTACTTTTGACTATCAAAACATTCCATGAACAAGACGTTCTTTCACGAAATACAAATATATTCGGAAAACCAGTGCAATTTGTAATGGATGACTTATGAGGGTTGACAATAAAATGCTACAACTGATACTGCATGAATATTCATGTGTTCATTGAGTATTTATGATTAAATATACAGGTTTCTTCGCCTACAAATATTGAAAATAATTCTATCTACATTACATGAGGGTTGATGGTTAAAGTTTCTTAAATCACTTTGTATCTGAGAACAATGCTCATAAAAATATCAATGCAATCAATCAGTACAACTGTATTTAAAGTAAATATCACTGCAGCAAATGCTTGATGTACAAAACAGAGTATACAATCATATTAAAAAACCTTGATTTTACTAAACTTCTGAGTGTTGCATTTGTTTATTTCAATCGATATTGTAGCTGTAAGATGTATAACTAATGGACGACTTTGCGTTCGATGATTCCACAATATTAATCTTGATGAAAGTTTAAACAAAACTATGTTGAATAGTATAATACTATTTTGAATTTTTTTTTACTTCATACTCTGTTAATATATCCAAATATTAATTTCTATTTAAATAAAGTTAGGATTAAACATACTATAGTTGAGGAATAGTTCATGTCATCATATATTGGTATGCCACAATATCACAAACAGAACAAATGGCCTTAATCGTTAGTATGAGAATATTAACTAAATCTAATCATATTATATACTAATATAATTAACACTCGCTTTCTATGTTGACAAAATTATGAATGGCCTATGGATACGAATTGTACTTTCCTTTTGTTCTTGTTCTACTTAATTCTGTAAAATGATCTTGGGCAAGAAAATACCAAGCATTTTGGTGCTCGAAATTACGAAATATCTGACCCTTGTGAATTATTATTTCGAACTCGTCCCTTAAGCTTGGATTGATCTTAATCTATACAGATATTTCGAAATTCCTCGCAACAATACAACAAAGAGTATTCGATAAGATAAAAACAATTTTCAAAGAAGAAAAGAGAGAACACAGACACGATGATTAACGCTAATTTGTCAAACCTGTAGTAGCAAGATGATAGTGTAACTTTAGAACCCTTTATTTTTCGTCGCGAAGATGTTTTGTCTTAGACAGGGAATCACTATTGATAAAATTTCACCTCCATTCAATACAGATCTCTATTTTCGTATATTGCTGAAATAGGCAGATAATATTAAAACTTCTTTATAGAGTATAATCCAAAGTAAACCCTTTTGAATTTCAAGTTATGAAGAAAAAGGAGTCGAATCGGAGCTTTTGCTTATAAACTGCTCACTCAATTCGTTTCTTTCAAAATGTATTACATTTAATTTAACTTATGTTAAATTGTATATATCAACGTAGGTGAAAACCCAGAACTACTTCATGATGAAGATTTGACTAAAAATTCACCTAATTCTGCAATATGAATGCCAATGAAATACATCAAAAACAACAAATTAACTGTATGAGAGATACATGTACATGTACAGATATGAAAATGGTGATATATCAAGATGAAATGATTGAAAGTTCTTTCGCAGCCAATGGCTTCAAAGATAAAGTCAAGTTTATTTGTGCTCCCGTAGACAATTTTAGATTGTTTTGGATACACTTAGTACACTTTTCCCAATAAGATATACCACTTTTTTCACACTAATCATTTTCCTTCCGATTATGAGAACAGTTACACCTGTCATAGATGTATCCAGACATACTGACGTTTAATTTACAAATCCTAGAAATTTTGATATTCATCTTTATAATAATCAGAGTATTTATATGGCGCCTTACATCACCAAGGGACATGTTCCAAGCGCATAACATGTCTACAGTCATCTATAAGTAAATGTAAAGTGAATACTGAACTTGACATTATATTTATCATTCGTTTTCTAACAGAGGTGTACACCAGCTAAAATCAGTATCATATGTTTTTAGTTCATGTTTTACACAGGTCTTGTCATATGACAAATTTCGTATGAAATGCACGTTAGATTTAGATGAGTATAATAACAAGTGAAAATTAATTGTCGCTCAATAAATAAATCAAGTAATTCAGGGGACAGAATGACGCTGTATCTGAAACGACTGTTAAATGCATGCTTGCCTTCAAAGGGGCAGTAGCTCGTTTTAGGGGGGTTATAAGGTGATGTCAAGAACATGAATATTAATGGGTCCAATTAAAATACAACGTATTTAAAGTAAATGAAGCAGTGATAATTCAAACATATAATGTAAAGTTTAGCCATGCGATTCCTTTTCCTTTCTCAAAATGAATTAAAGGTGTTCACAAAAAATGGTCGTCAATGGATTTTATACTTTTAGATTCATACTTTGTCCTCTGACTATGGATTTTTGACTTGAGTAATGAGATTTTTGACACTGTCAGAATAATACATTAAGCATTAACTTACAATCATCGGTAACATATTTGAAATATAAAATTATCCAAAAACGTGCTACTGCCCCTTTAAAGAAGGGTCAAATGAGTCTAGATAGCTAGAACGATTATCTATATCATGGTATGTGACATGAGACCCTATATTTTGTTGCAGAATCATCAATAAGTACGCACAATTTGGAGTTTTGTAACAGTCACTATAGATGTGGGTAACTTCAACCAAAATATTTTGACCAACACGACAAATGATTTTCTATCTAACAATCTTTGCTTGGCCAAATCTTGTTACAGATAGAAAGTATGGCACCTTACCTTGTTTATTTATCATCTAATTAAACATCTGTAACTTATCGAACGCTATCAATCTGATTTTCGATCGTATCCCCCACATCAAGTATCGAAATCGTTTCTGAAACAATGAATAGAACATTATTGTCTATCCCACAGAGGCAGACCAAATCGTGAAATGTTCATCGAGCCTCTGTTATTATTCAGTAGCGATAATGAGACAGGGGAGATAACCAGAACAACTCTTCTCGTAGGTGTAAAAAGTTGGTTAGAAATCGGGGTCAAAACAGGGGGGTGGTTTTACGTTTTTTCGTACCGTTGCCTCTTATTGCACAAAAAATCGAAATACTACAACAGAAAATAGGATAACAAATCAAGAGATACTTATTTTAGATTTTCATTTATGTGACGCCAAATGTTGACTTTGTAAGGAGAAAAACTTCAGAAATGTATAAAATAAGGAAGACAAGAGTAATTCTATGGATGAACAACTTCTTTATTGGATGGTGGCGACGTTTCGGTATAGATTCTTATACCGTTATCAAGCTTGATAACGGTATAAGAATCTATACCGAAACGTCGCCACCATCCAATAAAGCTTGATAACGGTATAAGAATCTATACCGAAACGTCGCCACCATCCAATAAAGAAGTTGTTCATCCATAGAATTACTCTTGTCTTCCTTATACCATCAACTTCTAGAATGCCACTCAAACAGCTCAATGTATTAAATGTATTTTCGCAAAGCGCACATGTCTACAAAAATATCATGATGTAGAATAATAATTCAGCTACAATTTGCACTATCTATCGGATTTTTATCACAACGTACTCACATCAAATCAAACAAAAGAACGACCATGCCGTCTCAATCACAGTAACTCCCACATGCAATCGTCCGTTTTCATTGGCTGTCACGATAAAAGCGTGAGCTAAGATTGTGTTTGTAATCATCGTTTTTACGACTAAATATATGGTAAGGAACACTT
The DNA here is from genome assembly GCA_916613615.1 of Steromphala cineraria. Lineage (NCBI taxonomy): Eukaryota > Metazoa > Mollusca > Gastropoda > Trochida > Trochidae > Steromphala > Steromphala cineraria. The sequence continues at coordinate 9,982 of CAKAJN010000145.1, forward strand.
TTTTCGAATCTAATGTGCTGTTTCTTGAGTAGATAGACGGATCAAAACTTAAAACAAAGCTTTAATAGTTTTAACTTATAATTTACAACTACTCAGATATAATAAAGGATGAGTAAACATTTATGTAACCACATATGACACAATATCAAATTGTTTTTGAACTTTTTTTCCCCCAACAGTATTTGTTTTTTAAGTGTACAAATGCGAATTGTAACTTGCTCTGTTTCATAAATCACAAACATTAAATTAAGTTAATTAAATTCCTTAAAACATCCATTTTCTAGGCATTTTATATATCTGAAATTTCTTATTTAACCCTTCAATATTTTAAACATATATACATGTATATGTATTTTTAAAGTTTTAAAAGTTATTTCGATAACTTATACTTAAATTTGGCAATACATGATACTCCCGATTTGTTTAAGCTTATCAAATTTGAGGTATCACTCGATATGTACATTTATCTTGGGACCTTTAAACTCCAAAGTTGAGTCTCATCTTAAATCGGTTGTTAAATATTCTGTGTTAACTTTACATTTTACATTTTTGGGCGAGACAGACTCGGATGACAATGACAGTGACCATGACAACATAGTTTGTGGAACAAATAAATATTTATTGACAATATTCAAGAACAAAATAAGACATGTTAAAAAAAAGTGATAAGGGTACACCCCTTGGAGGGTCAAAATTTTGTACCAAATGTGGCAATTAATTTTTTGTAATAGTCATAACTGATAGACAAGAGAACAACGAAGACATTGAACACTCAACAGTATTTTTAGGATGAGTAGAAATATTTTTATAAGACCCTAACCAAAAGAAATTGATGAAAAATAAATTTATTTTATTTTTTTCGAGGGTGGGTGTCTTTGAAATCAAATATCTTTTTAACGAAATTTTTATTTTGAAAATTGAAATTGCATGTTATTGTTGAAACTGTGTTCTACCCACACACCAAGTTTGGTTTATTTTGGTTGATTATTAAAAAATGACTGATTATAATCTTGCATTGATATCCTGCCTATAAATGTGTTGCAAATATTCCATCTCAGACTTTTATGTCCACTGATAAAAACATACACACTTTCTTAAGTTAAACCGTGGATCTCGGATAAGCAATTGACATTTAAGTGCTTTAGATTTAGATAAGTATAGAAAAGAAAATTAATTTTCGCTAAAAAAATAAATTGAGTAATTCAGGGGGCCGAAAGACACTGTATCTGAAACAACTGTGAAACGCATGCTTGTCTTTAAAGGGGCAGTAGCACGTTTTTTAATAATTCTATATTTTGAATTTGTCACTGATAATTGTTAGTTAATGTTAAATGTATCATTTTGGCAGTGTCAGAAATCTCATTACACAAGTCAATAATCCATAGTCAGAGGACAAAGTATGAAGATTCACTCCATTGGCGGCCATTTTTTGTGAACAACTTTAATTCATTTTGTGTAAGAAAAAGGAATCGTATGGCTAAACTTTACGTTATATGTTTGAATTATTACTGCTCCACTTAGTTTAAATGCATTGTCTTTCAATTGGAACCATTACTTTTCATTTTCGTGACATCACCCTATATACCCCCTAAAACGTGCTACTGCCCCTTTAAGGAAAGATCAAATGAGTCTTTTCTGATAGCTGAAACAATTATCTATATCATGGTATGTGACATGAGACCCTTTATTTTGTTGCAGAATCATTAATAAGTACGCAAAATTTTGAGTTTTGTTACAATCACTATAGATGTAGGTAACTGCAACCAAAATATTTTGACCAACACGACACATGATTTTCTATCTAACAATCCTTGTTTGTTACAAATAGATAGTATGACACCTTGCCTTGTTTATTTATCATCTTATTAAACATCTGTAGCTATTGAACGCTATCAATCTGATTTTCGATCGTATCACATCAGGTATCGATATCGTTTCTGAAATAATGAATAGAACATTATAGTCTATCCCTACAGAGGCAGATCAAGTCATGAAATGTTGATCGAACCTCTGTTCTTATTGTACTAAATCCGTGGATTCCGGCAGTTTCCCTTGGCGGACAAAAATACACATCACAACCCATTTGATTTTTTTAGCAAATGACAACGCTTCTCGTTTTATCAGTCAGCTTTACTATGTTCTAATTAATTGTATTTACACTAACTGGAGCAGTACTAATTCAAATATATAATGTAAAGTTTAGCCATGCGATTCCTTTTTCTTACACAAAATGAATTAAAGGTGTTCACACAAAATGGCCGCCAATGGATTTTACGCTGTCATTACATGTAAGTCAATTACGAGTATTACAGACGAGTTCATTTGTTTTTGGATTGTTGTCAATTTCACAGCTGTGACAACGCCGTTCATCCCGTGCTTTTTCGTGAAAATTACTTTGCAGGTTTGTTTCATCTTGCACTGTGAAATGCATGCCTGCCTTTAAGGAAGGATCAAATGGGATAATGTTTTCCCCCAAAAAGTATGTAATGTTAAGTCTTTTTAATATTAAACCCAATTACTGATATGTATACATAACATTATTCTGACGTGTACGTTTGTTCTTGGATTGTTGTCAATTTCACAGTTACTGTGACAACGTACGTGCATCCAGTGCTTTTTCGTGAACATTGGTTTGCAGGTTTGTTTCATCTTGCATTGACATCCTGTCTATAAATGTGTTGCAAACATGCCAAATGTGTAAAAGTTCTAAATATGTTATGGTCTTATATGTCATGTTTTGAAAATAGTTATTTCGACTCAAAATAGTTAAACTTATGTGTGGAGTGATATTGATTTACACATCGAAAAAGCACGATATATTTTATGTCTTTGAGTACCTTTGGTACTGACCTAACCCAAAAGTTACTTGGTAGTTAGACATCCTGTAAAAGTAGTCGTACCACCCTTATTTCTATTTACATATTGTCTAAAGTTTAATACTTATCTTAAAATCAAGAAACACCACGCCCGATAACATGAGTTTTCATCCACAAGTTTTTTTACAAACAGTCTAAGTAAACCTAGCCTCAATATTATCCGTTTCCCACTCAATATAGGAATGAAACGGATAATATTGAGGCTAGGTTTACTTTGACTGTTTTGCAAAAGGATGCCCTATCGACAAAAGGATGCCCTATCGACAATTCTTCATATTAAACTACAGTAACCTTGTCCATTACTCCATAAAACAGAAGTCTCTGGGAGTAATTGTCTCACAGAACGACAGCGTAAAATATTTAATTGAATGGATCATTGCTAACGTTTGAAGAACAAATATAACAGGGGTTATGTTTACAAGATTTTAAATATATTAGAAGGTTATTGTCTGGTCACAGTTTGTGGAAAGATTTGTTATGCATTTATTTTCAAGAGTAGACATGTTTAATTTGAGAACAATATTTAAGAATATTTTTTTTACAGTTTAATGAAACCGTAAACCTCGCAGCAATTATGAAAGTTAAGATGTTTATTCAACAGAAAAAGGAAAATCTAATCATTTTTCTTTCCAACATTAAGGGGTGGAAAACCGTTTTTCACAATTGATAGCATCATCGTTTTCCCCAACATTTTTTAATGGATAAATTGTCCTGTCATCATTTGCGTTTTTACATAGGATACTGATATTCAGTTAAGCATTGCACCCAAACCTGAATGCGTGTAGAACAGTTCTCTACTGCAGACAAAGTTGCCGAGCCCCTGGCAGGATTTGAATCACAGACCTCCTGGTCCAAAGCCGAACACGCTAACCACTGTGCCATCCCGCCCCCCGATGCGAGAGAGGATACCTTTTAAAATAAAAGTTTGTATTGTTTTAACCTAATATTACACTTAGTCTTAAAATTCTGCAAACAATTTGGTCATATTTGTTTTGTTGATAACATATGATAACAGTAAGTTTTAAAATATCTGCAAACAAACTGGTCGCATTTGCTTTTCATAACGCAATTATAGTATCTGTATTCAAATAACTGTTATCTAATACATAAACAAAATATCAATATATGCTAAACTATTATTTGGCAGATGTTTTAGAGACAGCAACTATACTAGATATTGCTCGAGTAAAGAACTGATACAAACATATATAACTTGTCATTCATTTTGATGAAACCGTAATCCATTCACAGACTTTTAAAATACGTTTTGGATGAATTCATAATCTATTCCACATGGTTATAACCTAAGTTCTTTAGAATTGCAAAACTCCTGACAAAAGAGGGACTGGCCGTCTAAAGTATAATGCAATAGAAATATTTCTTTCATGCGAAATGTAATCATAGTTATAAAAGTCAAATGTATTGCCTATGGAGTAAATTGAAAAAATCAATCATCTAGAAAAATTATTTATCACTTGAACAATTAAATCAGAAGTCTTTTACGATAACCGCTACAAAACCATACTTATCCGTCTAGAAAAAAAACAATTTGTTATTCACACTTGTTTGCTTTAAGAGAAAAAAGATTACCTAATTATTCATTTATTCAGACATACTTCGATTATATTTTTGTAAAAATAGCCTTTTGCAGAAAAGACCTTGCAATCCATTGCTATCTGGGTTTGGTGAAGTCGTTATCAGCACGGGCTCCCCCTGAATTGGAGCTGCCATCGAGTTTGCATATTATTTCTTTATGAACTCTCTTGCGATGTTTATTTCAACAAACACTCTCTGCTCTTTAGCAAATATTACTAATGAGTCTGATATACTGACTGAAGGAAATAAAATATCCTTCGGAATGTTGATACAGCCTCTGTTCCGAAATCCCAGGGGTCTTGTTTCTCTGAGTTAGGTTCACGTCTTATAAAAAAATAGCTCGTATCGGTCAGGTGACGCTGATAGTATTCCTAAAACTGCTGTTCATTGATTTTATTTCATATATCTTCAATAAACGGAAACAAGTGTTCATTGATTTTGTTTCATATATCTCCAATAAACGAAAAACAAGTTATTCATAATAATTAGAAAAACACCCAAATGACACAGCTTTAATGTGTTAAGACGAATCATTTTAAAGCTGTCCATTTAAAACTGAGAGAACAAAAACCTTAACCTTAACCTTAAAGAACGTTCAGGGGTAAACAGAAATTCGAAAATCGTACGAAAATGTTATTGAATTCATGTATGAAATAAATGACGCTGGTTCTTATTACATTATAAACTACTTTTATGCTATCTAAATTAAACTTTGGTAGAAACATAATTTATAACCTCTCTGAAAAAAAGAGCCAAACAGTGTTTAGAAATCTGAGCGTAATTAGCATAATGATATTGTTCAATTTGTTGCTACCAATTGAAGCCTTTATATTATCGAGGGGGTAATATTTAGATCTTTTTTAATGATAAAAGAATAATAATGCCTCAGGTGACAACTTGTGTAAAAACTCGTTATGCATTTAATCTTCAAGAGGAGTAATGTTTACTTTAACGAAATGCCAATTTCCGTTTTTGTTAGAAATATTCTTTTATCATTGAATGAAACCATAAACTAGCCGGCAATTACATGTATAACTTTTAAAAACATCCCCAAAAAATCTAATCATTTTGCTTTCTAATATTCGAACGTGTAAACCTTTTTTCAATGACATTTCAGTGAAAAATATTAGTTGTTGTTAAAAGTGAACTTTCACGATATTAACGCTATCACCTTCCCTTCATTTAATAATGTGTCCATTTCGGTAACATTATTTCTTGACCTTGAAAAATATAATCAATTAATTTTCTTGTTATACAATGATATTATTTTATAACAATACACTTACAGCATATATTTGTGATTATGAATGTTAGGAATTTGTTTCAGTGATTGAAATATAAAACAATTCAATAATATCAAATTCATATATTACTACATTATGGTCTCAAGCAAACGACAGAACAGTGAGCAAACTCTTGGCTACATTTTCAATTGTTTTATATATATTTTTTTTAAATCTTCATACAAGACACATCACAGAGTCAATTGTTAATCTCTTGAAGTTCAATCTTTAATACATACATTCATAAACAATTGAAAAAAAAATGAAAGTATCTCCTTTGCATAAGCGGAAATTTGATTTAGATGTATGCTCAAACTAAAAAATTGCACCTTTTGAAATTAATTTAAAAAAATAACCAACCTTTCAGATAGCAGAACTAAACAAGATCTATCGGTCTTTATGGTTAAATGCCATGCCATGAGAAAGTGTTCTGATAACACAAATATAATTGCAAACAAGTTGTAAAATGTGAAAAAAACACTGTAACGTGTTTAAGGTCACTCAGATTGTAGATATAAAACTCTGTTTCTGAAAAACATTTGCCATTTGACACATTTTAGCTCTTGAATTTGAAACCTTAAAGGGGTAGTAGCACGTTTTTAGGGGGAATGTAAGGTGATGTCAGGAAAATGAAAATTAATGGTTCAAATTGAAAGGGAATGTACTTAAACTCAATGAAGCAGTAATAATTCAAATATATAATGTAAAGTTTAGCCATGCAATTCCTTTTTATGACATAAAATGAATTAAAGGTGTTCACACAATATGGCCGCCAATGGATTTTATGCGAATCTTCATACTTTGTCCTCTGACTATGGATTATTGGTTTGTGTATTGAGATTTTTGACACTGTCAATATAATACATTAAGCATTAAAATACAAATATCAGTGTTATATTTAGAAAATAAGTTTATAAAAAAACGTGCTACTGCCCCTTTAAGGTATCATTAACGTAGGAGTAACATTTCAGTGTTTCTTTATGTTATCAAATGTTCAGATGACAGCTTGTGTAAATATATGTTATGAATTAAAGCTCAAAAGTTGTAATGTTTATACTTGAAAGCTGAAATTACCCTTTTTCGCTACAAACTTACTTTCAAGTGTTTAGTTAAATCCAGAAACATGGCGAAAATTATGAAAATAAAAATTATTATTTTGTAATTTATATTTATTTATTTTTGGCAACAGCACCAACAGTACAAACCTGTTTCACCATACTATCCCATACTTCTAAATGTATAGCGCCAATATCCAGCTCAGTGAGTGCTGCTAAAAGGCGCTTTTGTTTCCTTGATCAGTCTTCATGACACACCATTTACCATCTCAACTCTTGGGGGAGCATACAACACGTGCAGTCATGTGACGCACAGCGTTAATGTCACTCTCAATCCTGACGAGGTTCCCATGAACATCATTTATGTTTTGAAAGATACCAGTCGTTGTAAAAAACAGGGAATGTTCACAGACAAAATCGTTGAGATATAACCCTGTAAGACCTGCTTATAAAGTGTGATATAACTCACATAATTCGAATAAAGCTTGTTAAATGTCTCCTTTTGCTTTTGAACTTGAAGAATTTAAGTACAAACAGCGTAGGCGTTTTATTTTAATGTTTCTGTACGAAAAAAGGCTATTGACGACTTAGATGACAGCTTGTGTAAACAAATGTTGAGAAATTGATATTCCAGAGTATAAAGTTTACTTTAAGAAATTTAATTATCCGTTATAGCTTTGTATGATTAAATGAAACCAGAAAGCTGGCGACAATTATAACAATTAAAATGTTATTCAGCATAAAAATGAAATTTAATCATTGTGATATCAGAAATCCCAAGATTACAAAATTAAAGATTGTAAGTGATCTTCTTCTGAGTTTCCTTGCTAATATTATCACGATGACAAAGTCATAAATTGGAAACAAAATAAATCTTTTCTCCAATCATTACAATAGAAGCAAGGAAATTGTCGAACTAAGACAATTTAAGTATATTCATGCTTATTTGAATTGTTCCTCGAGACAACATCAGAACTAAGATAGTATTCCTGTCATTTAAAGGGACAGTAGCACGTTTTTTGATAATTATATATTTTAAAGTTTTCACTGATAATTGTAAGTTCATGCTAAATATATTATCTTGTCTTTTAATTAGCACCATTAATTTTCATTTTCCTGGCATCACCTTATATTTCCCCTAAAATCGTGCTACTGCCCCTTAACATACAAAAATTAATTCAATATAATAAAACATAGAATAGAATTTTAAAGTTAATCTATGCCACTTTAAGGTTTCGCCTTATACATACCTTATATAAATAAAACACACAACCGTCCTTATTGTAATTATCTAAAAATCACCTCGCCTGCAAAAACGCTTGCATAACGGATGCAATTTGTCAATGTTTGCTCTCATTTGATACATTATGAGTTCAATTAAAAATGAAGTTGTTTTATATTTTGTTATTCAGAAACAACAGGATATTGACGACACATATATCAGCTTCTGTAAATAAATATAAAGAAACAAATAGCAAAGATTTCAACTTTTTGCATTAGAGAATTTCATTTTCCATCCATTTTACATCGTTATACACTACTTGTAATGATGTACGGTAATTAAGCTGCAAAGGGTTCTTAATCATTAAAATCAAATTTTAGAGCGAACAACTTTTAATCATGTACGTTTATACTTTAACGCTATGTTATATTTTTAATACCTTTCATGAATCAATTACGAGTGTTATGTCTTTGAAACGTCTGGTTGATGTACATCTTACGATGATATTGTGTAAAATACGGTAAGCATTTGCATTATACATACATAAGTATATCATTCGAATTAATGTGCTCAAATCTGAAAAGCAAAAACACTGAGTAGAAAAGGGGTTACAATTTATCACTGAATAAAGATTTATAAGATTCTTATCATTCATATTAATATTAATTTTATTCAAAGGCATTTTGATGGGAGTTACTATTGACACATGAGAAAACACAATTACTGTGGGTTTTGAAGTCAAAGGTAGCCGAACTATTACCTAAACATGGCTATATTGAGAGATCATTAGATTAAGTGTAATTAGACTTTTGTCACCTACATTTCAGAATTACCAAGCTATATTTTCTTTATCAACAATATTTTCTAATTTTAAGTTTATGTTTATTTAACCAAACAGACAAGTAATTGATGTAAATATCTCCTCACTTTTAGATTCATGTATTTTGATATTATCAACGACGAAAAATAATAAACTGTGTTATATGCAGGAAAACATAGCAATGAAATAATCATCATGATAAAAAACACTTATTTAAGTTTGATTTTTTGATTTAAACATATTTTATTCAATAAAGAAAGGGATTAGGAACAAGTTATCCAACTTAGGTAACCTTCTCCCAAGTATTTACAAAATGATAGATATATAGTGACATACATGAAAACATGGAAAATAGTATAATACAGAATGGTAGAAAGATATTTACAAAAGTAAATATGTACATGCTGCAGTCAACAGAAGCGCTTGCTGTTTAAAATATATTGTTGGACTGCCTTGAAAATGACCTGATTTTATAAAATTGAAAGGCTTTTACTGCCACATAAAACTAAATCTAAATTTACGGCATCTTCATTTACATATGATTTTAATACATTTAACATTCTTAATCTGTGTTCATCATATAAAGGACACTCAAACATAAAGTGAAAAACATTTTCGCATAAATAACCACATTCACATGTTGAATCCGCCTTAATGCCAACTTTAAATAAAATATTTTTCAACTCACTTACGTGATATCTTAAACGTGTATGATAAATATTTAACCTACGCATACCTGATGAAAAATAAGATGGTGCCGAAACAATTGGCTTCTTCAAATATGATTTGAACTTTTCTGTTGATGTTACATTTCGCTTATCTAATGGGATATCGTTCCATAACACTGTGGTTGAAGGAATAAAAGACATACATGAATGTTTCAATCTATATGATGGAATAACAAAATTATTTGCATTTCTAAGATCATAAGAAGTAGTTTCTCCAACAGTCGGTGGGAGTAAATCTACAAGATATGATGGTGCATTACCGCACTGTAATTTATGATAAAGTGTTAACTTTCTCCTTTCTCTCCGTTCTGATAATTTTTCCCAACCAGTTTCAAAATAGAGATGTTTCAGTGAAGTGTATTTTGGTAGACCAGTAATAACACGAGCTGCTTCTAACTGTAATTGTTCAAGTCGAAATGACTGTTCTGAGTTACACCCATCCCAAACTTCACAAGCATATTCAAAATGTGGTCTAATAAACATAATATAAATCTTATCTAAGATTTGCCTGCTTAATATGAATTTGAGTTTTCGCATTGAATTTATCATTTTAGAAATCGACAATACTAATTTATCAATATGTTTATTCCATTTCCCATCGGCTGAAAGTGTCACACCTAAGTGTTTATGTTCATTTACATTTCTGATTTCGCACCCGTCAAGATACAGTGTTATGTTTTTACTTTCTTTCTTAAGAGTGAAAATGATAGCTTCTGTTTTATTTGGATTATATTTGATTAGCCAACGCTTTGCCCAAGAACTAAGCTTTTCAAGGTTCGAGTTTAAAGTATACTCAAGTAATCTATGGTCAATTGATGAAAAGCCAAGTGATGTATCATCGGCAAATAACCTTGTTAAACAATTAAGTTCATCAGCAATGTCATTTATAAATACAATAAAAAGAAAGGAACCCAATACTGAGCCCTGGGGAACACCGGCTGTCAAGTATACAGGCTTTGACAATGCTCCATTTACAAAAACAGATTGACTTCGATTGGTTATATAACTTGATAACCACTGAAGTATACAGCCTTTTAAACCATACATTTCCAATTTACTCATAAGTCCTCTATGCCAGACACGATCAAAAGCTTTCGAAACATCACAAAACACCATGCAAAACATTTCCTTATTATCTAACGATAGGCATACTTGATTGTACAATTCAAGCAATTGATGTACAGTTGAGTGACCTTTCTGAAAACCAGCTTGGTACTTATAAAGTAAATCATTACAATGAAAATAATTATACAAATGCTTATAAACAACTCTCTCAAACACTTTTCCAACACAACTTATGAGAGAAATGGGTCTATAATTTGAAGCAATTGAATGATCACCTTTTTTAAACAATGGTAATACATGTGCCACTTTCCAAACATTTGGATAAGTTGATGATTGTAGTGAATAATTAAATAGGAGACACAAAACTTTGCTTATGGAATTAACTGTGTTCTTGAGGAGCTTGTGACTTATTCTATCTGGGCCACATGCCTTTTTCTCCGGCAAATATTTAATAATATCAGATATTTCCTTTGGAGTTATATTGATATCACTAATTTCCTTATTTGTGCGTTTCCCAAAGTATGGTAAATGCTTGTTGCCACCTTCCAACGTAGACACAGATTTGAAATATTCATTTAACTTTGTGGCTTTATCTATATCAGTAAACAAAGTTGGTCCGTCATCAGTGTCATTTATTTTAAGGGGCGGTATATCTGACGATATTTCAGACTTTCTTACAACATGACGCAGAATTTTCCAGTATGATGATTTATTTACTATATATAATTCAGTAAGATATTCGTCAAGATTTGCATAAAATGTTTCTTTAGCAAAGTACTTCATATTATTTACTTTGTTACGCTGCTTTTTGTATGAAATGACATCTTTTTCATTACCAGTTCTTTTTGCTTTTTTCCTTAATCTATCTCGTCGTCTGCATTCACGTCTAAGTTCTGAGTTAAACCATGGTTTGTCGTTAGGGCGTATTGTAACTTCTTTTGTTGGAATTCACCTTTTAATTAACTCATTCAGTCTGTCATAGAAAGCATTGCACATGTCATCTATATCATAAAAATGGCTAAATAACTCAGCCCAATCTATACTTTCAATAAGACTGTTCAGATAAGGAAAATCTGCCTGATTGTAACACCATATATCTCGTTTGTAAGACTTTTTTGTATTTATATTTACATTGAGCGAGATGCATGTTCCCTTGTGGTCAGATATATTACTGTCAAAGTCGATCATTCCACAATCATCGACATTTACTTCTTCACTTATAATAATTGGGTCTAACAGAGTGCTGGTAGTTGCTGTTACTCTTGTGGGTTCTTTAATTATGTTCCTTAACTGTTTTCTTTCAAATATATTCTTCAGATGGCAACTCTTTACAGATAACAAGTTCACATTCAAATCGCCAACAATTGCAATTTTGCTGGATATGTCCATTGCTCTCTCAATACTTTCGTCTAGGCGACTCCAAAATTGTACTGAGTTGTTCTCTGGTCTATAAGCTACACATAATAGAAGAGTCTTTTGAGGAAGAAATATCTTTAACCATATTGATTCGTCATTTAAATTTTCCAAATTTGTCATTCTTTTGAAACATATATGTTTAGATACGTAAACCATGACTCCCCCTCCAAAACAATTTCTGTCCTTATGAATCGGTAAATGATAATTCTTCCATTCAAGATTAACATCTTCAACATTTTGGTCTAAATGTGTTTCAGTGAAACATATAATATCAAAGTCCGACAAATACTCTTTTAAAATTTTTTGCTTGTTTCTTACACTTCTAACGTTCAAATGAAATATGGAAACATTGGAGTAACAATTATTCTTTTCCTCTAAAAGTGGACCAGGATTTATTTCAACATCACCCGCAAGCTGAAGTAACAATAGAATGATTAACAAGGCGTTGTGATTACCTAAGTAGGCTTGAAGTAAACAAAGAAAAACGCTTGTGCGACAAGCAATTAGATTAACCAACAATATATCTGTTGCAAGTTTTAACTCCTTTAACAATAAAATCAATACATTATGAAGAATTAGAGAAAATCCGTTGGCAGATCTTTTCATGTAACCTTTAGAATACAATTTACAATGAAACACCCCAATCGCTATGCGATATTGACTAAGGCTATCACCCATACAGTGATTTCAAATTGTTGATGTTTATGTTACAAGTGAGGAGCGATGGGGGTGTTTTAACATGACATAATTTTAGGATATAAATAACATGGAATATTCTTAAATGATATTTGATACACGATTGCAATACATGGTGTTGACTGAGCAATACAAAAACAGTAAGAGGTATATACAGACAGAAATTGATAGTTCTAACATACTCAAGAGTTTGTACAAATAATATATACAATATGAGAAGTGTATAAACATGACACATACACACTATCGTAGGCATGATACTGTGGTAATTGGATTATTTACAGATCATCATATATTCATGTAGTTACTTACATGTCCTTGGTGTGTCCTTGTGAATACATAGGTGTTACATATCACACTAATCCAATATTCAGAATCACCAGTCTCACATATCACTCTCTATACTTGTCCAGATCTGAATCACATTTGATCACTCGAATCAATCCTTCTAGCTGTTCACAAACATAGATTGTTCCGTCCTTTGTCCATGTAGAGTGGAACTTCTTCTGATACCTCAGATCCCTTGCCTTCTTGAAGAGTAGGCTTCTTCTCTGTGTGAGATCCTCGTTGATGTACACTGATCTGGTGTCCTGATTCTCGTGCAACAACCGCCTGTTCCTGATAATCTTGTTCCTGTCGTAATAACTGATGAACTTCACTAGGACTTATTTAAGTCAAAATCTCGAACAGTTTTTAAATTTGAAAATCATTGCTCGTCACGTACCTTAATCAACGTTTACGTTAAGTATCCATTTGTCATTCAATGAACTAAACCCACGTTAAAGAATTCAAGTATTAACTTTTATGATTCTTATTATAAAGTTATCAATAATACAAACACAGAAATTTGTTAAAACCTTTTGATCCATAAAGTTTAATTAAAATATTATTTTCAACAAACTCTTCAACTTCTGCAATGATACAACATACGACAATCTTCAACATGATCAGTCAAACTACAGGTTGTTACAAACAGGCAGGTGTGTTTAGATCAGTAGACTCGATAATTACAGCCTTTAGCATTAGACAATTGTTAATGACACAAGTATATTTATTCAGACTTGGAGCTTTACATGTGACTAGAGCTAATCGACAGCGGGATCAAGAGTCAGGAAAGATCTGCGATTTTTGATAGATAATTATTGACCAACCGGACATTTATAATTATTGATGATGAGTTAATGGTGTATTGAAAAAGTATGATTTTTTAAACAAATATACATATTGCTAATGGGAGCATACGTAGACATACTTTGACAAATTTGCATAATTTACACTTTAGTGGTTTATTCTTACAGGTCATCAGTGATATAACTTATCTAAATATGGGTAATTACAAAAAACAGCTTTGATGAAATAAATATCTCACATTGCTAATTAACGTACAAAATATTATGGGATAAGACTCTTCGTCGTTTTACAGATTGTTCAAAATTTTTCTTCACTAACGTTAGCAAAATTGGATTTTAGTAAGCCATATACACACATTTAATGGAAATTGGACTTAATAACATTAGTGTGTGGGGACAGCTTAATCATATCATAACAGTGTCCTATAGGAGATTTGATTTACATTAGTTCCAGTGTTAATAACACTGGTTAATCAATATATACATACATATAGTATAAACTTTAGTTTAACCAAGTAACATTTGAACCGTTTTGATATCATGAAATACATGTATTTATGCAGGTCCGAAACACGACACATGACTTTGATGTTGAAAAAAAAACATCATCAAGATGATTTATAGATTATAAAGGCAAAAGGCATAAAGTACTTCACCTAATGCGTCTTTAACAACGTAATTATTAATCAGATAATTCGTTTCTTATACAAAACTGTAACTCGAAAAATTGTTTGTTTTTGAAAACTACATTAAGCAATTTGTCTTATTTATGATTTTCACTGAAATATGGAGTTAAGATTATTTTAAATCTTCAAAAGTTGTCCCCCATTCGTTAACATAGCTCGACATTGTGCTAGCACCTAACCAATGACGATTTAATGTATAATCACGGGTCACAGTTTAATTATACCATATCGTGACAGTAGCCTGATTAGTACAGATAGACAGGTAACACCCCCAAGTATTTATTTGCTGATCATATTATAAATTGTTTTATCTTCGTGACTGTTTTCATGTTAAGTTTTCCTGTGTAGAGTAATTTATCGGAACGAAGGCGCTGGGTATTCGAGGATGGCTACGAGTAAAATGTAAGCAATATACTGATAGTAATGATTGCGACTGGAAACAATGATGTTTTTGTTTATGGGATGAAGACGAAAAAGTTGCCTCTATGAATCAGCCCTTGTTTACCAGAGCACCAGGGGTCATTTTTACTTTAATCATTGAATCAATACATTTTTGACACGGCTAGTCGGTTTTCTCTTTATGCTGTCTCGCTATACTGCATATACATGTCTCGCCCCTTTCTTGCTTTAAAGAAATATGTTAATCATATTTAATAATAAGTAATACTGTCGTTGCTTTTAACGTTTTATGTTCTTTTAGAAAAGAGTATTGGCTGATCAATCGATTTTGGCACGGAATGCACTGGATAAAGTAACAAGAATATACGTGTCTGTCTACTGATATGGATTTGAATACAATTACTAAGTAGATGATTTGAAGATACCAAGATAACTGTAATTATCAGGTAATCGTGATATTTTAAAACATAGCTTGTTCTGTTTTATTGCAGATTAAATTTCAATGAACACATAGAATGTTTAAGATTTCGTTTTCTACCTTCTCTCCGAGCAGAGATATGTGAAGTAAAAGAATGTCTATCAAACCTCTGTTTGAATAAGCTGAGTTTGTTGGCTAGAATAGGAGATGTCTGATTGGATAGATTCAAATTTAGTTGTTAAATCAGGAACGCTGTAAAAAAGTCTTTTCGAAACCTGAACCATGGCAAATGCCCCTGTGACAAGAGCTACCCTTTCAATGCAAGCAGTGTTCCTATAACCTTATTTTTCAAATGGTAGTGAAACTATTTGCCGTTAGAGGAAACTGTCGATATCAAATATTTGTTCTTATTCCATCACAGGTATTGCATCACCATTTTATGAATTCATCTTCCTCTTTTGGGAGAATTTTTCGCAAGAAACGTTTGAATTGTAATGTCAAGACTGAAAGTGGGTAAAATATGCTCTCAATACACATCGTCGAGCACGAATGCCCTTGAGTTTTAAAAAAAATCATTCAGTGATCCAATCAATCCATAATTTAATCGACGTTTTTAGTCCCTTGTATTAAACAATTGGAAATTTTTTTTTTGATATACAATACAATGCTCTGTTATGTTATCTAACATTATATCGATATTATGTTAAACAGATTATCAAAACCGAAACCAAAATGATTCAGAGTTAAAATTGCTAAATTTGTAATGATCAAATATGCATATATGAATAGTGATAGGTCATGCTGAACGTAAAAAAAGAACATGTTCTATTTTCTCAAGATACCATTTGATGACAGTCGAGTAAACTTGTTAATTATATAATTTATGTTTCCAACACATTTGATGATAATGTGTTGCACAACATGTCGTTTTGTAAAATGATTCGAAACATTTGTGTAGATGTTTTCATCGGAACTTCTTTTTAATATTTCTGAATCAAATTACAATTACAATTATTAATATTGGATAACTTGCTTTTGAATTGTTTTAAAATGGTGCAATTATGTTTGAGAAATGCAAGCGAGCACTTTTCTTCTCTATTTCAGTTTCTAATCAAACTTTTCAAACTAATCCTACTTCTATGTGTCACCGGATATTGGTTTGCAATCTTGTGTCGTTCTCTAAAATGCCTCTCAAAGAAGTTATCCGACGTCAACATGGAGACGTGGCAATACAGAACAACAACTCCCTCATCCGCATAGAGAAGAAATACATCCTCTGCTTGAGAACGACACAAGAATCTGTGTTGAAACGTCGCATACAATGAACAAAGAAGTTGTCATCCATATATTCCTCAGCACTATTGTCATCCCAACTTCTAAAATGCCTCTCAAAGAAATCACCACTGTAACGACCATGGTATTATTAAACTTTTATAGTTCTATTTTTCATTTTGTACTCCTGCCACAAACCTTCCCGAAGAGTAAATGGTATACAAACACATGGTCTCCTTGAGTTAAGGCAAGCAGTAAAAGACAGATAGAGAGTTTTTATTATTTCCTCCAGCGGTAACCACAAATTTCATATAAACATCACATTGCATCAAAGATTACAACAGAAACATATTTACATGATTATGTACAACACTTCTAAACATTCAATATTTGATGTATTAATCATCGTAATTACAGACAAAGGAAAATTTGTTAGCTACAAGTCCATGTCAACGTACTTTACCAACTTCAACTACAACAATTACCCTTTCCCAAAATAGATCTTATCCTTATTTCATCTAAGTAGATCGTTTTCCATACCAACAGTCAGATTAATGGTGCTTACAAACAAGGTGATGACTTTGGACTTGTAGTAGATGTCAATGACACCCTTAAAGGGGCAGTAGCACGTTTTTAGGGGGAATATAAGGTGATGTCAGGAAAATGAAAATAAATGGCTCCAATTGAAAGAAAATGTATTTAAACTAAATGAAGCAGTTATAATTTGAACATATAACTTAAAGTTCAGCCATGCGATTCATTTTTCTTACAAAAATGAATTAAAGGTGTTCACACAAAAATGGCCGCCAATGGATTTTATGTGAATCCTCATACTTTGTCCTCTGACTATGGGTGATCGGCTTGTGTAATGAGATTGTTAACACTGTCAATATAATACAGTTAACATTTACTTAAAATTACAAGTGAAATATTTAAAATATAAAATTACCAAAAAACGTGCTACTGCCCCTTTAAGCCTCAGACAAGTGTTAATGATACAGGAAACTCTACTTTGGCTTCAGGCGTTCCAGGCAAGGATGTGATTATGCTAATTAACAGTGGAGATATTAAAGTATGATATATTAGATACTAATTGATATGTGGTCTATGACTGTCGTGGAAAGTAGAAAAGAAGTTATAGAGTATCTTTAATTACTGTATAAATTTTCACATTTAAAAAAATTATAAACTTGTTGTTTGGTTATTAATTACACAATGAAACTAAATCTAATACTGTGGATCCCAGAAAGGTTGATATGAATGTGCTTGTTATATCTGTCACTTTCATATTCCATATATATTTCAACTCACGAACAATATCAATCACTTCACTTCCGTTTATCGACACAGACTAATAAACCTGACGATTTTGATTGATATACAAAGTAATAGTGATTGATTATATTTGATTTCATGAAATGTGTGAAATATTCATAAATTTTTTATATTCAATGAAACAAATATACGTTTAATATAATTAAAAAAACAAAAAAAACCATAATATTATATTACTTATTTAATGTTATAGTTAGACTTGATGAAATTCATTTAAAGGTGATTCTGTTTAATGACAGGTACAAAAACAATATTCTTTGAATTTTTAAAATGTACGATATATTGTGTGAGTTAATACTCTTTTGCGCGCAAATAAAAATGAAATGGATTACCAATGAAAAAAGAAAATTTCTTTTGAATTCTCTAAGCATCCATTTCTTAAATGATATTATATCACATCAACCTGCATTGTACGTTTGTCAATAACTGTTATAACAAAATGCAATTTTCGTTAAAACAAGCAAATACAAAAAGTAAGCCTTGCATGACCAAAGGATAAAGTGCCAAAAGCGAAAATATTAAGATCACGGCATCAATGTTCTGACTTACTTTAACCTCGGTTCTCCAGGGGTTAATGTAAGAGTACAAGTGAAGTGTATTGGAGCACTAACCACGGATGACCAAGTCAGACGCTCAACTTACATTGTGCCAATTGTGGGAGATTTAATCTAGGATGGGTCTCTATAAACCGTTGAATAATGTATTTGTTTGAACAAAATGAAAACCTGTGAAAATGTAATTCACATTCCATCGACTGAAGTGAATTCAAATGATTATCGGTTAATTTATTTCCAATGTTATCTCCAACACGTCTTATTAACGGATTATTTTATTCATATGAAGCATTTAGACAAAATTCCACTTTACATTGTGACGTCATGTTATAAACCATGCTTTGACGTCAATGTTTGCCAATGACGTAGCATTCTGTAAGACCTGCACCTATGCTTCGGAGAAGATTTTGATAATTTTATCAAATTTCACGACTACAGTTATGAACTATGATAACAGAATATTATATTCGTGTTCATGACATACTTTGTTAACAACCCTCGTGCTTAAATATAAGTATATGCCTCGGTTCCGCTCGGGAACTACTAATATTTAGGCATTATGTTGTGAAGACACTATGTCATGGACACTCTAAATACCATTTGACACCCTTTTGAAGACTTTGAATGATTAAAATTAAAATTATATCATTGTACCTTATCAGTTTTTCTTACTCATAACGGCGAATATTGTTCTTTACTTTCTTTCAAGTATTTAAATATGAAAATATGACACTTTTACTCGATCGGTTGTCAATTTCATCCATATATATTCATTTTACTTCAATTTATGTAACTTCACCACATCAAGGTGATGTAGCAATGAAGTATCATTGATTTGTTAAAGCTGTTTTTGCAATGTGCAATCAAATCCATCGATATTTCATGAAATTCAATTATTAATATCCGTTTCACTTCTTAGAAAAAAAAGAATGGTTCATTATTATTTTCCTAAAAAAACAAAGTGACATAAGTGATATTTACCCAAATTACTATTTCTTTGGAGTGATTCTTTGCCTTTAGTCTTGCATTATTGAAGCAGTTTCTTTTTTTCAGAAAACTCATCAGTAAACTCTTATGCTTGACCAATCAAAAAACATTAAAGCAGTGCACTTAGTTCAAATCTTCTGGAAGCGTTTTCAGTGATAGTTTTTTTTCAATGAGATAGTACGGCAAGTGTAGCCTTTGGCATCAACATGATGTTGCTCTCATTAAAACAAGTTACAAATGTCAATCTTTGACAAGCAGGAAACACGATTTTATGAGAATGTGTCAGTTGATACTCGAAATGTTTTCCCTTGAGGAGTCAGTATCTCAGTTGTTTGTCAGTTGTAAAAAACTATTTGAAACATGTAACGATAATTCAAAATATTATATTGTATATTGATACCTACAAGTTTACATAAATACACATTACAAACATAAAATATACAACGTTGCATATTGGGTGAATATGTTACCATGCTCAAAAGAGTTTCATGACACATTGATAGGCATTATAATACATTTTGATATACTTACATCGTAGTGAATAATAAAATGGATAGAAAATTATATTCACCTTCCATTTCATTTTCACATTTCACATTTCACTTTAACTGACTATAGGCAACTTCAACTAATCACGTGATCCTCTCACGACTGACTACCAGCTGCAGGTGAACTGTTTCGAATCAACGCCGATTTTCTTTTTTCTTTTCCAACGGTAGGGAAGCTGACAGGTCATTATGGGCTTAGCTTGAGCATGTTCAGCAAAAGCAGGACGTGTTTTGTCAAACTGAACTCACTATTAACACTCTGCCATAACCTCATTCTCTTTTTGTGGGCTTTTACTGACAAATCAAAAGTGTACTTTTTAGTTGTTTGAATAGTGTTGGAAAACTCTGTACGTCAAAGCTAAAACCCATGCCTTTTTGTATCATATAAACATCAAATGAAAAGAGAATTCCGATTTCTATCAGCTTATTTATTTCGTTTTTTAAAAAACATTCGTCGTTTGTTTAAACAGTATAACGGTTACTGTGCAAAATACCCACAGATAAATTGTTGTTTTTGAAACTTCGACCTTTGAGAGTGATACTTTCTAAGGATTAAGGAATAGATATCTTAAACAAATGTTATTACATATATGATATTACAATTTTGGCTTGCTAATTCTGAACTTTCTTTCAAATGAAGATTTTGTTCTACTTTACTGTTTTACTGTTACATTTATTGTACAGCCAGAGAGCTTTGACGGTTGAAGAATGAGAGGATTCGATGATAAATTCATAAGAAATAAATTATTCTTCAGTGACAAGTGAATGGGTGTACTGAGGGTGATATAGTAGAGTTCTTAGACTCTTCCACTTAAGTGCTGTTAAATACATCTACTGGTTGTCTATCACGGTAATCTGATAGAATGATGGTACATGATATATGAAGGCAAATTACTATTGTACGCTCTATGCAATAAATAACTACTACATTATATCATAAATTATTTTGATTATCATTTACAAAATAAAAGAAGAATGACTAGAGCAATGCAGTCACTCTAACAATGTGCTTGAGACCCGACTTAATAACGGAAAATATTGTGTTACTTAAATAAGAAAAACACAATGCTAGAAATAAATTTGTCACCCAAGATGAGTTTTCATAATATCTCCATAAATGTTACGCCTTTTCATACTGTTTTAACTTATGACACCTGTGATGTCATCGCATTGTGTCTGTAGTTTATGACGTCATTTCATTCTGATATCATAACTTGATGACGTGAGATAATTCTTGTGGCATCAACATAACGAAACCACAGGTCTGAATGAAAACCATGTCCGTCCAAACACGCTTAACATTTTAAGTAATATAAATAACCTAAGCAAAATGTTAATTTACATCAAGTGTAGTTTATTAGAAATGTCTGCTCTGTTCATCAAACTATAATCGATTTTGTGGGATAGAATTGGAGATGCCTTATGGAGACAATCAAAATAGTTGTTCAATCAGCGACACTGTTCTACAATCAGCATTTTGGCCACTGAATCATGGCAAAAGCATTGTGATACAAAATCATATGTTGGTGTGTCATGAAGAACAATTTTGAAAATACTATATAGAATAAAATACAAAGATTCACCTCTTTGCTCCTTGTGTAAAAAAGAGCTAGAAACTATAGAGCACCTCTTTTGGAAATGTGAACATGTAAAACCAATTTGGTCAGTTAATGAACAATGGCTTAAATCTGTAGAAGTAATTATATATTTTTCTTGTGAAAAGGTATTATTTGGATTTAAAGGTGTTAACAATAATCCTGTTAATGTAATCATCCTCCTGATAAAACAGTGCATATTCAAATGTGCTCACGGAAATTTTGTGCCTCATATTGATTTTATTAAACAAGAAATTATTAAATACTATGATATCACCAAATGTATCAACTTATCAAATTGTACTGAGCAAAATTTTGTTAAATTTTGGTCAACGTTACACTTACTGTTAAGTTAGAAAGATATTATCTGTGAAGTTGTACACTATATTTGTTTAAATGAACTGTATCGAACTGTTTGCTGATATTGTATGCCTGTAACTCAATAAATGGAAAAAAAAAAAAAAAAAAAATATTTTTTTTTTTTTTTTTTTTTAAATATGTTTGTTTAATTATGTTTAAATTGATCTTCAAGATCCAAATACATAATACATAAATTCATTTGTTTGATTTTAATTTTGTCAGTTAAGTCCAATTATGCCAAACAGTGAAAATAAAGTTGGTATGATTTAGTTTTTTTATTAGAACAGTTTCTTTCATATCCTGGAAAATTTGTGTTAATTTGTGCGACAAAAATTAATCGGCAGTATGATAAGGAAAACCTATACATATTGTGCAATTTGCGGGGGATATAGCTCGACCATGTCAGCTGCTTGT
>CAKAJN010000146.1:0-31822 GCA_916613615.1 Steromphala cineraria
ACATATAGAACTCGGATATAACGAACTCCAAGGGACCAAAGAATTTAGTTCGCTATATCCGGTGTTCGCTATACGCATATAATTTTAATGATATTATATAGGGACGGGACTTGAAATTTTGTTCGCTATATCCGAGTGTTCGCTAGATCCGTGTTCGCTATATCCGTGTTCTACTGTAGTAATACCTTACTTAATTTTAATCATCACAACTAATACAAGATGCTAAAATGCGTTAGGGATATAGTTTATAAGTGATATCACGGCCAACATGTTATCCATATTGAATTTAGACATTAAATTTTCCATGTCATTCTGTTTTGATACGTGCAACGATGCAATATAAGCTGATATGAATTCAGAAGTAAAAACCCAGCATGCAAATACCAACAGTATTATAATTGATATCCTAAAATTAAACATACATACTGGAGAAATATAGTTAGGAAATTTTTAAAAATCAAATCATTTAAATACATATCTATTATTCCATTAAAACACTATCATAAAGTCAATTTTAACCCAAACTAATATCCCTTGATTGCTTTGTCAAGTATATATGACATTGCGTGAAATCTGGAGATGGTAGAATTGTCCAGTATATCCAGTATATATGACATTGCGTGAAATCTGGAGATGGTAGAATTGTCCAGTGTATCCAGTATATATGATATTGCGTGAACTCTGGAGATTGTAGGAGAATATATTCAGTAGCCTATATGGATGATAAACTTCGGTTTAGTAGAATGGGAAACTGAACAATCATAGATGATATCGTTTGTTTTCAATGTGTTATCATTTATCTATCATCAAATGACGTGTTACGATGCTAATGGCTAAAAATATTGAGCGACATAAAACAATAACAAACTCACTGACTCAAATGACGTGATAAAGCCGGTATTATCACCAGTGGCGCAGTGATGTCAAAACACTGTACACAAAACGTCATCATTGATATTTCACTGACTTGAAAAAGTGATATCACATTCAGTGGCGATGATGACACGATTCTAGAACTGAGAAAATACACACACGATCTGTTTTACGGTACCGTAACACACTTTACGATCGAGGCGTGCTTCAAAGTGTTTGTTGCATAACTGATCCGTTGATGATAAGTAATAATAAATATAGTCGCAAGCGACGACAAACGGATTCAGCACTGTATGGTGTTAATTTTCATTAACAGAGGTAATTATCTAAGTCAAAAAGCTTGAGCGAGAATGCTTACAATAATGACAAGGGTTGTCAGTCCGGTACTTAATGGCAAGACCTCATTTATGCATACACTGCTATTCAACATAGCTGTAGCAACGAGGCATCATCTTTGGTGTTATTACAATGAACCAAATCTATCAGTGTAAAGTTATATATTTTTCCCTCAAATTAACGACACTCACCGTGCGGCATTCCTATCATCCGAACCATTAGCGACACTTCAAAATTGTTTTCACCATCGTGTAGAGGAGAGAAATGGTTTTATTTTGATGTATTATTTGTTAATGAGCATGAAAAAGTAAAGAAACGGTGAGCGATGCGACATATGTTACAAATATCATGTTTTCAATCAAATTACCGTAAACCTCAAGAGGTAAACAGTAACTAATGCATTATGAAAATGACCACATTGCAATATTCAAAGGTCCGTAACTAAATGTAAATGAAGTAACTGAATTTATTGTTAATTTTTAAAAGATAGTGTATTCTTTTGGCTTTCTAATGATATATGGAACAATGATTTGTCTCCTGTCACTGATGAGTAACGACTTTTTTAACATACCTTTATCCTTAGCATTCAAAACGAAAGCAGAATTGACAATATTCAAAGGGCCGTAAATCAATGTAAAACAAATAAAGGAATTTACTGTTAAATTTTAAAAAATTCTATAGACTTTTGGCTTTCATATGATGTATAGAACAAAGAGTTATCGTACGCCTTTGATTCGCTACGATATTTCAAACATACCCACCAAAACACCACATGTCCAAAATGGAAAGTTTGACCTCTGACCCTGACCGGAAATGACTGTTCGCGAGCGATTTTATTCTTTTATCTTGAAGACCTTGCTAATGTCTAACTCTCATGCAAAAATCATCAAATTCGTCTGGGAGGTTTTTGAGTTATCTGCCCTTGAATATTGCAAAATGTGCAAACTTTGAAGATTTTTATAAAAACAACTATTTCGAATTTTTGAATTTTGAAACAAACTTGTTATAGGCCAATGTCTCAGCTACATTATGTGTAAGTTTCAGCTTTCTAGTATCAGCAGTTGCCGAGTGGTGATTCCTGAAAGGTGCCTGGGGTCGGACTTTTGAAAAAAATGCACTAAATCCAAGATGGCGGCCAAACCACGTGACCTACGAATTTTCCATGATTTGGTTTTTTGCAGCATTTTTGATTGCGCACATTTTAAAAAAAAATTAGGTCTCTAAGTGCATTTTGAAAAAAAAATCAATGTTAAATTTTCGATTTTGGAATCGAACTGGACCTTTAATGCACTGGTCGATTCGGCCCAAAAGCTTCGCATGTCTATTCCTCAACAAGGTCTACCAGCCTGTGAAATTTGGCTTCGATAGCTTTAGCCGTTTGGTCTGAATCCTGCTCACAAAAATCGTGGAAAAATAAAAATAAAATATAGTTGCAAAGCAACAATGACAGGATTCAGCCGAATATATGAGCTCTTTTGACCATTTGAAGCCTTTTGATGTATTGTTTTAGGTCGAAAATACGATTTCTAGCTGCCACATACTTATTCACAGAGCCAACAAATATATAGTAACACAATGTCAGTATTTCAAACACGGCAAATGTGAAAATAAAGAAGCAAATTTATCAAAGCAAACCAATTTAGATATTATTCTTTTTTCAATTTCCAAAACCAAAGCAAAGCCTAGCACTATGAGCCGGAGCGTGTAAATGCCCGTGTTTTGCATGCATCTCGCTTTGCAATGTACAACCCTACGGTCTCTCCAATCCATGAATGAACTCATTGACGACTACTTTAGGGAGAAGTGCACAGATATAATCCTTATATTTTCAAATAGAAGAATCTCAGCATAGACATGCTGAAGAGCGGTTCAGATGTTGGAAGAAACGTGCATGAAAAATAACGAAATATTCTTTGTGAGATGTAATCATTGGGTTATTGGTTTGAAGCACATTAGAAAAGGGATGCACTGAGCCTCTCAATTTCGTTTACTATAAAAGTAAACAAAGCTTATAAGCGAGATTCAGAAGCTGCAAACATCATCTTTGCATGTAAAATACACTGACATTTTGATTCCTGGCACATTCAGGACATAACAGGGCGTGGAGGCACAGTTATTGAAAAATAGGAGGGGTGCTCTTTCAGACGCGTAATGATACACAAAATCTGCCATATATGGAGACACCTTATAAGGGTTGATACTACGATAGCGTAGTGAAAACCGATCTCCATGTAAATTTCTTACTATCAAAGTTGTGAACCCCCACCCTTCTTTCGCACTCGTTTCTCTTGAACGGGGTGGCGAAATTTCAAATGATTTATACCATTGCAAAGGGCGAAGAACCAGCTTCAATCCAATGTGTCATTTGTACATTTGAACGAAAAAGTAAAGAAACGGTAAACGAGGCTACATCTGTCTCAAATATCAAGTTTTATCTCGAGATGACTGAGGGTACTTGTCTTTCAGCATTGATATATCCCGAACCAATAAAGATATGTTCATATTCTTTCCACCAGTGTGTAGAGGAGAGAATTGTCTTCATTTGCATATATTATTTGTTTATGAGCAATGGTAAAGAAATGGTGAGCGATGCGACATCTGTTGCAAATATCAAACTTTATCTCAAGAAATAGATAATTTAGCTTAATACTCGATTACTGTTAATATTTTTATAATGAGGTACTACACAAAGTATTTGTGTCTTTAACAAGCGCATCCATTGATGTATAGTATGTTAACCCTTACGATGCGGCTATATATTTTTGCTCTACTAGCCCACGTGGCGACATTGTTTTGTCCGGAGCGCGTGTGAACGATGTCTTATATTTCGCTTGCCGCTTCTTCATTTCTGTGCGCGCATAGGCAAATGATACATGGAAATAAAGACAATTCTTTTCTCTATAAGTTGATATAAAAATTATAAAATTATCGCTAATGGTTCGTGAGTTATGAGTGCCGCAAGATGCGCGAGTTAATTACAAGTTCAATTAGCGAACGCCGGAGCGCAAGTAGAGCGCGCACCGCTTCTTCATTTCTGTTCGCGCATAGGCAAATGATACATGGAAATAAAGACAATTCTTTTCTCTACAAGTTTATATAAAAATTATAAAATTATCTCTAATGGTTCGTGAGTTATGAGTGCCGCAAGATGCGCGAGTTAATTACATGTTCAATTAGCGAACGCCGGAGCGCAAGTAGAGCGCGCACCGCTTCTTCATTTCTGTGCGCGCATAGACAAATGATACATGGAAAAAAAAACAATTCTTTTCTCTACAAGTTGACATAAAAATTATAAAAGTATCTCTAATGGTTCGTGAGATATGTCTGTTGTTGATTGATGACTTACGCATTTTGCAAATATACAGTTATCAAATGCATTCAGGGTTGACAATATTCAAAGGTCCGTAACTAAATGTAAATGAAGTAACTGAATTTATTGTTAATTTTTAAAAGATAGTGTATTCTTTTGGCTTTCTAATGATATATGGAACAATGATTTGTCTCCTGTCACTGATGAGTAACGACTTTTTTAACATACCTTTATCCTTAGCATTCAAAACGAAAGCAGAATTGACAATATTCAAAGGGCCGTAAATCAATGTAAAACAAATAAAGGAATTTACTGTTAAATTTTAAAAAATTCTATAGACTTTTGGCTTTCATATGATGTATAGAACAAAGAGTTATCGTACGCCTTTGATTCGCTACGATATTTCAAACATACCCACCAAAACACCACATGTCCAAAATGGAAAGTTTGACCTCTGACCCTGACCGGAAATGACTGTTCGCGAGCGATTTTATTCTTTTATCTTAAAGACCTTGCTAATGTCTAATTCTCATGCAAAAATCATCAAATTCGTCTGGGAGGTTTTTGAGTTATCTGCCCTTGAATATTGCAAAATGTGCAAACTTTGAAGATTTTTATAAAAACAACTATTTCGAATTTTTGAATTTTGAAACAAACTTGTTATAGGCCAATGTCTCAGCTACATTATGTGTAAGTTTCAGCTTTCTAGTATCAGCAGTTGCCGAGTGGTGATTCCTGAAAGGTGCCTGGGGTCGGACTTTTGAAAAAAATGCACTAAATCCAAGATGGCGGCCAAACCACGTGACCTACGAATTTTCCATGATTTGGTTTTTTGCAGCATTTTTGATTGCGCACATTTTAAAAAAAAATTAGGTCTCTAAGTGCATTTTGAAAAAAAAATCAATGTTAAATTTTCGATTTTGGAATCGAACTGGACCTTTAATGCACTGGTCGATTCGGCCCAAAAGCTTCGCATGTCTATTCCTCAACAAGGTCTACCAGCCTGTGAAATTTGGCTTCGATAGCTTTAGCCGTTTGGTCTGAATCCTGCTCACAAAAATCGTGGAAAAATAAAAATAAAATATAGTTGCAAAGCAACAATGACAGGATTCAGCCGAATATATGAGCTCTTTTGACCATTTGAAGCCTTTTGATGTATTGTTTTAGGTCGAAAATACGATTTCTAGCTGCCACATACTTATTCACAGAGCCAACAAATATATAGTAACACAATGTCAGTATTTCAAACACGGCAAATGTGAAAATAAAGAAGCAAATTTATCAAAGCAAACCAATTTAGATATTATTCTTTTTTCAATTTCCAAAACCAAAGCAAAGCCTAGCACTATGAGCCGGAGCGTGTAAATGCCCGTGTTTTGCATGCATCTCGCTTTGCAATGTACAACCCTACGGTCTCTCCAATCCATGAATGAACTCATTGACGACTACTTTAGGGAGAAGTGCACAGATATAATCCTTATATTTTCAAATAGAAGAATCTCAGCATAGACATGCTGAAGAGCGGTTCAGATGTTGGAAGAAACGTGCATGAAAAATAACGAAATATTCTTTGTGAGATGTAATCATTGGGTTATTGGTTTGAAGCACATTAGAAAAGGGATGCACTGAGCCTCTCAATTTCGTTTACTATAAAAGTAAACAAAGCTTATAAGCGAGATTCAGAAGCTGCAAACATCATCTTTGCATGTAAAATACACTGACATTTTGATTCCTGGCACATTCAGGACATAACAGGGCGTGGAGGCACAGTTATTGAAAAATAGGAGGGGTGCTCTTTCAGACGCGTAATGATACACAAAATCTGCCATATATGGAGACACCTTATAAGGGTTGATACTACGATAGCGTAGTGAAAACCGATCTCCATGTAAATTTCTTACTATCAAAGTTGTGAACCCCCACCCTTCTTTCGCACTCGTTTCTCTTGAACGGGGTGGCGAAATTTCAAATGATTTATACCATTGCAAAGGGCGAAGAACCAGCTTCAATCCAATGTGTCATTTGTACATTTGAACGAAAAAGTAAAGAAACGGTAAACGAGGCTACATCTGTCTCAAATATCAAGTTTTATCTCGAGATGACTGAGGGTACTTGTCTTTCAGCATTGATATATCCCGAACCAATAAAGATATGTTCATATTCTTTCCACCAGTGTGTAGAGGAGAGAATTGTCTTCATTTGCATATATTATTTGTTTATGAGCAATGGTAAAGAAATGGTGAGCGATGCGACATCTGTTGCAAATATCAAACTTTATCTCAAGAAATAGATAATTTAGCTTAATACTCGATTACTGTTAATATTTTTATAATGAGGTACTACACAAAGTATTTGTGTCTTTAACAAGCGCATCCATTGATGTATAGTATGTTAACCCTTACGATGCGGCTATATATTTTTGCTCTACTAGCCCACGTGGCGACATTGTTTTGTCCGGAGCGCGTGTGAACGATGTCTTATATTTCGCTTGCCGCTTCTTCATTTCTGTGCGCGCATAGGCAAATGATACATGGAAATAAAGACAATTCTTTTCTCTATAAGTTGATATAAAAATTATAAAATTATCGCTAATGGTTCGTGAGTTATGAGTGCCGCAAGATGCGCGAGTTAATTACAAGTTCAATTAGCGAACGCCGGAGCGCAAGTAGAGCGCGCACCGCTTCTTCATTTCTGTTCGCGCATAGGCAAATGATACATGGAAATAAAGACAATTCTTTTCTCTACAAGTTTATATAAAAATTATAAAATTATCTCTAATGGTTCGTGAGGTATGAGTGCCGCAAGATGCGCGAGTTAATTACATGTTCAATTAGCGAACGCCGGAGCGCAAGTAGAGCGCGCACCGCTTCTTCATTTCTGTGCGCGCATAGACAAATGATACATGGAAAAAAAGACAATTCTTTTCTCTACAAGTTGACATAAAAATTATAAAAGTATCTCTAATGGTTCGTGAGATATGTCTGTTGTTGATTGATGACTTACGCATTTTGCAAATATACAGTTATCAAATGCATTCAGGGTTGACAATATTCAAAGGTCCGTAACTAAATGTAAATGAAGTAACTGAATTTATTGTTAATTTTTAAAAGATAGTGTATTCTTTTGGCTTTCTAATGATATATGGAACAATGATTTGTCTCCTGTCACTGATGAGTAACGACTTTTTTAACATACCTTTATCCTTAGCATTCAAAACGAAAGCAGAATTGACAATATTCAAAGGGCCGTAAATCAATGTAAAACAAATAAAGGAATTTACTGTTAAATTTTAAAAAATTCTATAGACTTTTGGCTTTCATATGATGTATAGAACAAAGAGTTATCGTACGCCTTTGATTCGCTACGATATTTCAAACATACCCACCAAAACACCACATGTCCAAAATGGAAAGTTTGACCTCTGACCCTGACCGGAAATGACTGTTCGCGAGCGATTTTATTCTTTTATCTTAAAGACCTTGCTAATGTCTAATTCTCATGCAAAAATCATCAAATTCGTCTGGGAGGTTTTTGAGTTATCTGCCCTTGAATATTGCAAAATGTGCAAACTTTGAAGATTTTTATAAAAACAACTATTTCGAATTTTTGAATTTTGAAACAAACTTGTTATAGGCCAATGTCTCAGCTACATTATGTGTAAGTTTCAGCTTTCTAGTATCAGCAGTTGCCGAGTGGTGATTCCTGAAAGGTGCCTGGGGTCGGACTTTTGAAAAAAATGCACTAAATCCAAGATGGCGGCCAAACCACGTGACCTACGAATTTTCCATGATTTGGTTTTTTGCAGCATTTTTGATTGCGCACATTTTAAAAAAAAATTAGGTCTCTAAGTGCATTTTGAAAAAAAAATCAATGTTAAATTTTCGATTTTGGAATCGAACTGGACCTTTAATGCACTGGTCGATTCGGCCCAAAAGCTTCGCATGTCTATTCCTCAACAAGGTCTACCAGCCTGTGAAATTTGGCTTCGATAGCTTTAGCCGTTTGGTCTGAATCCTGCTCACAAAAATCGTGGAAAAATAAAAATAAAATATAGTTGCAAAGCAACAATGACAGGATTCAGCCGAATATATGAGCTCTTTTGACCATTTGAAGCCTTTTGATGTATTGTTTTAGGTCGAAAATACGATTTCTAGCTGCCACATACTTATTCACAGAGCCAACAAATATATAGTAACACAATGTCAGTATTTCAAACACGGCAAATGTGAAAATAAAGAAGCAAATTTATCAAAGCAAACCAATTTAGATATTATTCTTTTTTCAATTTCCAAAACCAAAGCAAAGCCTAGCACTATGAGCCGGAGCGTGTAAATGCCCGTGTTTTGCATGCATCTCGCTTTGCAATGTACAACCCTACGGTCTCTCCAATCCATGAATGAACTCATTGACGACTACTTTAGGGAGAAGTGCACAGATATAATCCTTATATTTTCAAATAGAAGAATCTCAGCATAGACATGCTGAAGAGCGGTTCAGATGTTGGAAGAAACGTGCATGAAAAATAACGAAATATTCTTTGTGAGATGTAATCATTGGGTTATTGGTTTGAAGCACATTAGAAAAGGGATGCACTGAGCCTCTCAATTTCGTTTACTATAAAAGTAAACAAAGCTTATAAGCGAGATTCAGAAGCTGCAAACATCATCTTTGCATGTAAAATACACTGACATTTTGATTCCTGGCACATTCAGGACATAACAGGGCGTGGAGGCACAGTTATTGAAAAATAGGAGGGGTGCTCTTTCAGACGCGTAATGATACACAAAATCTGCCATATATGGAGACACCTTATAAGGGTTGATACTACGATAGCGTAGTGAAAACCGATCTCCATGTAAATTTCTTACTATCAAAGTTGTGAACCCCCACCCTTCTTTCGCACTCGTTTCTCTTGAACGGGGTGGCGAAATTTCAAATGATTTATACCATTGCAAAGGGCGAAGAACCAGCTTCAATCCAATGTGTCATTTGTACATTTGAACGAAAAAGTAAAGAAACGGTAAACGAGGCTACATCTGTCTCAAATATCAAGTTTTATCTCGAGATGACTGAGGGTACTTGTCTTTCAGCATTGATATATCCCGAACCAATAAAGATATGTTCATATTCTTTCCACCAGTGTGTAGAGGAGAGAATTGTCTTCATTTGCATATATTATTTGTTTATGAGCAATGGTAAAGAAATGGTGAGCGATGCGACATCTGTTGCAAATATCAAACTTTATCTCAAGAAATAGATAATTTAGCTTAATACTCGATTACTGTTAATATTTTTATAATGAGGTACTACACAAAGTATTTGTGTCTTTAACAAGCGCATCCATTGATGTATAGTATGTTAACCCTTACGATGCGGCTATATATTTTTGCTCTACTAGCCCACGTGGCGACATTGTTTTGTCCGGAGCGCGTGTGAACGATGTCTTATATTTCGCTTGCCGCTTCTTCATTTCTGTGCGCGCATAGGCAAATGATACATGGAAATAAAGACAATTCTTTTCTCTATAAGTTGATATAAAAATTATAAAATTATCGCTAATGGTTCGTGAGTTATGAGTGCCGCAAGATGCGCGAGTTAATTACAAGTTCAATTAGCGAACGCCGGAGCGCAAGTAGAGCGCGCACCGCTTCTTCATTTCTGTTCGCGCATAGGCAAATGATACATGGAAATAAAGACAATTCTTTTCTCTACAAGTTTATATAAAAATTATAAAATTATCTCTAATGGTTCGTGAGGTATGAGTGCCGCAAGATGCGCGAGTTAATTACATGTTCAATTAGCGAACGCCGGAGCGCAAGTAGAGCGCGCACCGCTTCTTCATTTCTGTGCGCGCATAGACAAATGATACATGGAAAAAAAAACAATTCTTTTCTCTACAAGTTGACATAAAAATTATAAAAGTATCTCTAATGGTTCGTGAGATATGTCTGTTGTTGATTGATGACTTACGCATTTTGCAAATATACAGTTATCAAATGCATTCAGGGTTGACAATATTCAAAGGTTCGTAACTAAATGTAAATGAAGTAACTGAATTTATTGTTAATTTTTAAAAGATAGTGTATTCTTTTGGCTTTCTAATGATATATGGAACAATGATTTGTCTCCTGTCACTGATGAGTAACGACTTTTTTAACATACCTTTATCCTTAGCATTCAAAACGAAAGCAGAATTGACAATATTCAAAGGGCCGTAAATCAATGTAAAACAAATAAAGGAATTTACTGTTAAATTTTAAAAAATTCTATAGACTTTTGGCTTTCATATGATGTATAGAACAAAGAGTTATCGTACGCCTTTGATTCGCTACGATATTTCAAACATACCCACCAAAACACCACATGTCCAAAATGGAAAGTTTGACCTCTGACCCTGACCGGAAATGACTGTTCGCGAGCGATTTTATTCTTTTATCTTAAAGACCTTGCTAATGTCTAATTCTCATGCAAAAATCATCAAATTCGTCTGGGAGGTTTTTGAGTTATCTGCCCTTGAATATTGCAAAATGTGCAAACTTTGAAGATTTTTATAAAAACAACTATTTCGAATTTTTGAATTTTGAAACAAACTTGTTATAGGCCAATGTCTCAGCTACATTATGTGTAAGTTTCAGCTTTCTAGTATCAGCAGTTGCCGAGTGGTGATTCCTGAAAGGTGCCTGGGGTCGGACTTTTGAAAAAAATGCACTAAATCCAAG
Source organism: Steromphala cineraria (assembly GCA_916613615.1). NCBI lineage: Eukaryota > Metazoa > Mollusca > Gastropoda > Trochida > Trochidae > Steromphala > Steromphala cineraria. The sequence goes on from CAKAJN010000146.1 coordinate 11,239, forward strand.
ATGGCGGCCAAACCACGTGACCTACGAATTTTCCATGATTTGGTTTTTTGCAGCATTTTTGATTGCGCACATTTTAAAAAAAAATTAGGTCTCTAAGTGCATTTTGAAAAAAAAATCAATGTTAAATTTTCGATTTTGGAATCGAACTGGACCTTTAATGCACTGGTCGATTCGGCCCAAAAGCTTCGCATGTCTATTCCTCAACAAGGTCTACCAGCCTGTGAAATTTGGCTTCGATAGCTTTAGCCGTTTGGTCTGAATCCTGCTCACAAAAATCGTGGAAAAATAAAAATAAAATATAGTTGCAAAGCAACAATGACAGGATTCAGCCGAATATATGAGCTCTTTTGACCATTTGAAGCCTTTTGATGTATTGTTTTAGGTCGAAAATACGATTTCTAGCTGCCACATACTTATTCACAGAGCCAACAAATATATAGTAACACAATGTCAGTATTTCAAACACGGCAAATGTGAAAATAAAGAAGCAAATTTATCAAAGCAAACCAATTTAGATATTATTCTTTTTTCAATTTCCAAAACCAAAGCAAAGCCTAGCACTATGAGCCGGAGCGTGTAAATGCCCGTGTTTTGCATGCATCTCGCTTTGCAATGTACAACCCTACGGTCTCTCCAATCCATGAATGAACTCATTGACGACTACTTTAGGGAGAAGTGCACAGATATAATCCTTATATTTTCAAATAGAAGAATCTCAGCATAGACATGCTGAAGAGCGGTTCAGATGTTGGAAGAAACGTGCATGAAAAATAACGAAATATTCTTTGTGAGATGTAATCATTGGGTTATTGGTTTGAAGCACATTAGAAAAGGGATGCACTGAGCCTCTCAATTTCGTTTACTATAAAAGTAAACAAAGCTTATAAGCGAGATTCAGAAGCTGCAAACATCATCTTTGCATGTAAAATACACTGACATTTTGATTCCTGGCACATTCAGGACATAACAGGGCGTGGAGGCACAGTTATTGAAAAATAGGAGGGGTGCTCTTTCAGACGCGTAATGATACACAAAATCTGCCATATATGGAGACACCTTATAAGGGTTGATACTACGATAGCGTAGTGAAAACCGATCTCCATGTAAATTTCTTACTATCAAAGTTGTGAACCCCCACCCTTCTTTCGCACTCGTTTCTCTTGAACGGGGTGGCGAAATTTCAAATGATTTATACCATTGCAAAGGGCGAAGAACCAGCTTCAATCCAATGTGTCATTTGTACATTTGAACGAAAAAGTAAAGAAACGGTAAACGAGGCTACATCTGTCTCAAATATCAAGTTTTATCTCGAGATGACTGAGGGTACTTGTCTTTCAGCATTGATATATCCCGAACCAATAAAGATATGTTCATATTCTTTCCACCAGTGTGTAGAGGAGAGAATTGTCTTCATTTGCATATATTATTTGTTTATGAGCAATGGTAAAGAAATGGTGAGCGATGCGACATCTGTTGCAAATATCAAACTTTATCTCAAGAAATAGATAATTTAGCTTAATACTCGATTACTGTTAATATTTTTATAATGAGGTACTACACAAAGTATTTGTGTCTTTAACAAGCGCATCCATTGATGTATAGTATGTTAACCCTTACGATGCGGCTATATATTTTTGCTCTACTAGCCCACGTGGCGACATTGTTTTGTCCGGAGCGCGTGTGAACGATGTCTTATATTTCGCTTGCCGCTTCTTCATTTCTGTGCGCGCATAGGCAAATGATACATGGAAATAAAGACAATTCTTTTCTCTATAAGTTGATATAAAAATTATAAAATTATCGCTAATGGTTCGTGAGTTATGAGTGCCGCAAGATGCGCGAGTTAATTACAAGTTCAATTAGCGAACGCCGGAGCGCAAGTAGAGCGCGCACCGCTTCTTCATTTCTGTTCGCGCATAGGCAAATGATACATGGAAATAAAGACAATTCTTTTCTCTACAAGTTTATATAAAAATTATAAAATTATCTCTAATGGTTCGTGAGGTATGAGTGCCGCAAGATGCGCGAGTTAATTACATGTTCAATTAGCGAACGCCGGAGCGCAAGTAGAGCGCGCACCGCTTCTTCATTTCTGTGCGCGCATAGACAAATGATACATGGAAAAAAAAACAATTCTTTTCTCTACAAGTTGACATAAAAATTATAAAAGTATCTCTAATGGTTCGTGAGATATGTCTGTTGTTGATTGATGACTTACGCATTTTGCAAATATACAGTTATCAAATGCATTCAGGGTTGACAATATTCAAAGGTTCGTAACTAAATGTAAATGAAGTAACTGAATTTATTGTTAATTTTTAAAAGATAGTGTATTCTTTTGGCTTTCTAATGATATATGGAACAATGATTTGTCTCCTGTCACTGATGAGTAACGACTTTTTTAACATACCTTTATCCTTAGCATTCAAAACGAAAGCAGAATTGACAATATTCAAAGGGCCGTAAATCAATGTAAAACAAATAAAGGAATTTACTGTTAAATTTTAAAAAATTCTATAGACTTTTGGCTTTCATATGATGTATAGAACAAAGAGTTATCGTACGCCTTTGATTCGCTACGATATTTCAAACATACCCACCAAAACACCACATGTCCAAAATGGAAAGTTTGACCTCTGACCCTGACCGGAAATGACTGTTCGCGAGCGATTTTATTCTTTTATCTTAAAGACCTTGCTAATGTCTAATTCTCATGCAAAAATCATCAAATTCGTCTGGGAGGTTTTTGAGTTATCTGCCCTTGAATATTGCAAAATGTGCAAACTTTGAAGATTTTTATAAAAACAACTATTTCGAATTTTTGAATTTTGAAACAAACTTGTTATAGGCCAATGTCTCAGCTACATTATGTGTAAGTTTCAGCTTTCTAGTATCAGCAGTTGCCGAGTGGTGATTCCTGAAAGGTGCCTGGGGTCGGACTTTTGAAAAAAATGCACTAAATCCAAGATGGCGGCCAAACCACGTGACCTACGAATTTTCCATGATTTGGTTTTTTGCAGCATTTTTGATTGCGCACATTTTAAAAAAAAATTAGGTCTCTAAGTGCATTTTGAAAAAAAAATCAATGTTAAATTTTCGATTTTGGAATCGAACTGGACCTTTAATGCACTGGTCGATTCGGCCCAAAAGCTTCGCATGTCTATTCCTCAACAAGGTCTACCAGCCTGTGAAATTTGGCTTCGATAGCTTTAGCCGTTTGGTCTGAATCCTGCTCACAAAAATCGTGGAAAAATAAAAATAAAATATAGTTGCAAAGCAACAATGACAGGATTCAGCCGAATATATGAGCTCTTTTGACCATTTGAAGCCTTTTGATGTATTGTTTTAGGTCGAAAATACGATTTCTAGCTGCCACATACTTATTCACAGAGCCAACAAATATATAGTAACACAATGTCAGTATTTCAAACACGGCAAATGTGAAAATAAAGAAGCAAATTTATCAAAGCAAACCAATTTAGATATTATTCTTTTTTCAATTTCCAAAACCAAAGCAAAGCCTAGCACTATGAGCCGGAGCGTGTAAATGCCCGTGTTTTGCATGCATCTCGCTTTGCAATGTACAACCCTACGGTCTCTCCAATCCATGAATGAACTCATTGACGACTACTTTAGGGAGAAGTGCACAGATATAATCCTTATATTTTCAAATAGAAGAATCTCAGCATAGACATGCTGAAGAGCGGTTCAGATGTTGGAAGAAACGTGCATGAAAAATAACGAAATATTCTTTGTGAGATGTAATCATTGGGTTATTGGTTTGAAGCACATTAGAAAAGGGATGCACTGAGCCTCTCAATTTCGTTTACTATAAAAGTAAACAAAGCTTATAAGCGAGATTCAGAAGCTGCAAACATCATCTTTGCATGTAAAATACACTGACATTTTGATTCCTGGCACATTCAGGACATAACAGGGCGTGGAGGCACAGTTATTGAAAAATAGGAGGGGTGCTCTTTCAGACGCGTAATGATACACAAAATCTGCCATATATGGAGACACCTTATAAGGGTTGATACTACGATAGCGTAGTGAAAACCGATCTCCATGTAAATTTCTTACTATCAAAGTTGTGAACCCCCACCCTTCTTTCGCACTCGTTTCTCTTGAACGGGGTGGCGAAATTTCAAATGATTTATACCATTGCAAAGGGCGAAGAACCAGCTTCAATCCAATGTGTCATTTGTACATTTGAACGAAAAAGTAAAGAAACGGTAAACGAGGCTACATCTGTCTCAAATATCAAGTTTTATCTCGAGATGACTGAGGGTACTTGTCTTTCAGCATTGATATATCCCGAACCAATAAAGATATGTTCATATTCTTTCCACCAGTGTGTAGAGGAGAGAATTGTCTTCATTTGCATATATTATTTGTTTATGAGCAATGGTAAAGAAATGGTGAGCGATGCGACATCTGTTGCAAATATCAAACTTTATCTCAAGAAATAGATAATTTAGCTTAATACTCGATTACTGTTAATATTTTTATAATGAGGTACTACACAAAGTATTTGTGTCTTTAACAAGCGCATCCATTGATGTATAGTATGTTAACCCTTACGATGCGGCTATATATTTTTGCTCTACTAGCCCACGTGGCGACATTGTTTTGTCCGGAGCGCGTGTGAACGATGTCTTATATTTCGCTTGCCGCTTCTTCATTTCTGTGCGCGCATAGGCAAATGATACATGGAAATAAAGACAATTCTTTTCTCTATAAGTTGATATAAAAATTATAAAATTATCGCTAATGGTTCGTGAGTTATGAGTGCCGCAAGATGCGCGAGTTAATTACAAGTTCAATTAGCGAACGCCGGAGCGCAAGTAGAGCGCGCACCGCTTCTTCATTTCTGTTCGCGCATAGGCAAATGATACATGGAAATAAAGACAATTCTTTTCTCTACAAGTTTATATAAAAATTATAAAATTATCTCTAATGGTTCGTGAGGTATGAGTGCCGCAAGATGCGCGAGTTAATTACATGTTCAATTAGCGAACGCCGGAGCGCAAGTAGAGCGCGCACCGCTTCTTCATTTCTGTGCGCGCATAGACAAATGATACATGGAAAAAAAGACAATTCTTTTCTCTACAAGTTGACATAAAAATTATAAAAGTATCTCTAATGGTTCGTGAGATATGTCTGTTGTTGATTGATGACTTACGCATTTTGCAAATATACAGTTATCAAATGCATTCAGGGTTGACAATATTCAAAGGTCCGTAACTAAATGTAAATGAAGTAACTGAATTTATTGTTAATTTTTAAAAGATAGTGTATTCTTTTGGCTTTCTAATGATATATGGAACAATGATTTGTCTCCTGTCACTGATGAGTAACGACTTTTTTAACATACCTTTATCCTTAGCATTCAAAACGAAAGCAGAATTGACAATATTCAAAGGGCCGTAAATCAATGTAAAACAAATAAAGGAATTTACTGTTAAATTTTAAAAAATTCTATAGACTTTTGGCTTTCATATGATGTATAGAACAAAGAGTTATCGTACGCCTTTGATTCGCTACGATATTTCAAACATACCCACCAAAACACCACATGTCCAAAATGGAAAGTTTGACCTCTGACCCTGACCGGAAATGACTGTTCGCGAGCGATTTTATTCTTTTATCTTAAAGACCTTGCTAATGTCTAATTCTCATGCAAAAATCATCAAATTCGTCTGGGAGGTTTTTGAGTTATCTGCCCTTGAATATTGCAAAATGTGCAAACTTTGAAGATTTTTATAAAAAAAACTATTTCGATTTTTTAAATTTTGAAACAAACTTGTTATAGGCCAATGTCTCAGCTACATTATGTGTAAGTTTCAGCTTTCTAGTATCAGCAGTTGCCGAGTGGTGATTCCTGAAAGGTGCCTGGGGTCGGACTTTTGAAAAAAATGCAGAAAATTCAGCATGGCGGCCAAACCACGTGACCTACGAATTTGCCATGATTTGGTTTTTTGCAGCATTTTTGATTGCGCACATTTTAAAAAAAAAATTAGGTCTCTAAGTGCATTTTGAAAAAAAAATCAATGTTAAATTTTCGATTTTGGAATCGAACTGGACCTTTAATGTATGGGCCGAATTGTCTGAAAAGCTTATTGTCGCCTTTCCTCAACAAGGTCTACCAGCCTGTGAAATTTGGCTTCGATAGCACCAGCCGTTTGGGCTGAAAGTTGACCACAAAATTCGTGGAATAATAATAAAAAAAAAAAAAATAATAAACACGCCAATAACAATAAGGATTCAGCCATAAGGCTGAATCCTTAAATATAGTCGCAAAGCGACGACAAACGGATTCAGCGATGTATGGTGATGATATGTATGACAAATATATGCAATGCATGTATGTATGAAGTCAATAGTTCGTTCAGACGAATTTTAAAAGTCACGATTTCAGTATTACCAAGGCCAAAAAGACTCTGTCAATTGCAAACGTAAATGTCATATTGAACTAGGACTGCCGCGGCAGTACTTAGCTCTTCAAGACATCCTGTTTGACCTTCACAGAGTGTTTGACCTTCACATGACGTATTTTTCTGAGATTTAAAAAGTAACTAATACATTATCAAAATGACCAGATTTCACTTGATACTCAACGTTTAGGCCTGTGTTTGTGTATGTACTTAGATAGACATTAATTTCAAATTCGAATCCAAAATCAATTTGCATAAAAATATATATTTCATGCCATTTAACTGTAATGTGACCAAAATATGTTCTACCTAAGCAAAAAAATAACAAGTTAGATCTGCAAAAGTTTGTTGGCTCAAGCGGGACTTGAACCCTAAAAGTTAGCATCTTGGTTTCAAAGGCCAAGGCTTTTCCAACTGGACCAGCGAGTCGGCTGTGATTTGAGTGGAATTTTAGCACTAAGACTTTGGATTCACGAAGGCAAAACAAACAATCTCGCATCCGAGAATGAATTCATTGTATGGAGGGGTGCTTTTCAGCGTTTTGAGCTGTTTGATGTGTTGTTTGAGGTCAGAGCGTGCTTTTGACCATTTCGAGCTCCTTGGTGTGTTGTTTTAGGTCGAAAATACGATGTCTAGCGAGGCTAGCGCTGTTCTGAGTTCAGAGAACGTTGTAGCGACGTCTTCCGGTGTCCCGTGGCCGTATGCACGGATTTAGTGACCAAAATCGAATGTACATGACTGGACAGCGTGTTTGCATGAAATGTCTACAAGCACAAAGTGTAGAACATGCGGCCGGGAGGAAATGCATATTTCAAAGTTCAGGAGGACGACAGGCATTTTGGAAAAGAGAGTTAATCGAGGACGTCACACCCTTGCGAGTGGAATCTGCCGAGCATTTAGGCAGGAATCAGGACGGCCTCCCTTTATCTAATGACCAAGAGCCCAAGAGCCCAAGAGCTGATAGTGGCCGTCATTATGCCCTTTTCAATTAAGGGAAGGTACACTTGCTTGTACCTACCTACGCACCGACCCGTGCCTGTGGTCTTGAAACTAAATCTTGACCACAAAGGCTATCAAAGTGTATGAGACGCACTTAGACAATTTATTGTCAGTCCCCAACAAAGAGTTTAATTGACAATGTGATCTATCAGTGTAAAGTTTTTCTATTTTATCCCTCAAATTAACCGACGGCACTCACCGTATGATACAAGGAAATGAAGACATTTCTTTTCTCTACGAGTTGATATAAAAATTATAAAATTATCTCTAATGGTTCGTGAGATATGAATGCCGCAAGGTGCGCGAGGTAAATGCAAGTTATATTAGCGATAGCCGGAGCGCAACTAGCGCGTGTGAACGATGTCTTATATTTCGCTTGCCGCTTCTTTATTCCTGTCCGCGCATAGACATATGATACATGGAAATGAAGACAATTCTTTTCTCTACAAGTTGATATAAAAATTATAAAATTATCTCTAATGGTTCGTGAGGTATGAGTGCCGCAAGGTGCGCGAGTTAAATACAAGTTCAATTAGCGAACGCCGGAGCGCAAGTAGAGCGCGCACCGCTTCTTCATTTCTGTGCGCGCATAGACAAATGATACATGGAAATGAAGACAATTCTTTTCTCTACAAGTTGATATAAAAATTATAAAATTATCTCTAATGGTTCGTGAGGTATGAGTGCCGCAAGATGCGCGAGTTAATTACATGTTCAATTAGCGAACGCCGGAGCGCAAGTAGAGCGCGCACTGCTTCTTCATTTCTGTGCGCGCATAGACAAATGATACATGGAAAAAAAGACAATTCTTTTCTCTACAAGTTGACATAAAAATTATAAAAGTATCTCTAATGGTTCGTGAGATATGTCTGTTGTTGATTGATGACTTACGCATTTTGCAAATATACAGTTATCAAATGCATTCAGGGTTGACAATATTCAAAGGTCCGTAACTAAATGTAAATGAAGTAACTGAATTTATTGTTAATTTTTAAAAGATAGTGTATTCTTTTGGCTTTCTAATGATATATGGAACAATGATTTGTCTCCTGTCACTGATGAGTAACGACTTTTTTAACATACCTTTATCCTTAGCATTCAAAACGAAAGCAGAATTGACAATATTCAAAGGGCCGTAAATCAATGTAAAACAAATAAAGGAATTTACTGTTAAATTTTAAAAAATTCTATAGACTTTTGGCTTTCATATGATGTATAGAACAAAGAGTTATCGTACGCCTTTGATTCGCTACGATATTTCAAACATACCCACCAAAACACCACATGTCCAAAATGGAAAGTTTGACCTCTGACCCTGACCGGAAATGACTGTTCGCGAGCGATTTTATTCTTTTATCTTAAAGACCTTGCTAATGTCTAATTCTCATGCAAAAATCATCAAATTCGTCTGGGAGGTTTTTGAGTTATCTGCCCTTGAATATTGCAAAATGTGCAAACTTTGAAGATTTTTATAAAAAAAACTATTTCGATTTTTTAAATTTTGAAACAAACTTGTTATAGGCCAATGTCTCAGCTACATTATGTGTAAGTTTCAGCTTTCTAGTATCAGCAGTTGCCGAGTGGTGATTCCTGAAAGGTGCCTGGGGTCGGACTTTTGAAAAAAATGCAGAAAATTCAGCATGGCGGCCAAACCACGTGACCTACGAATTTGCCATGATTTGGTTTTTTGCAGCATTTTTGATTGCGCACATTTTAAAAAAAAAATTAGGTCTCTAAGTGCATTTTGAAAAAAAAATCAATGTTAAATTTTCGATTTTGGAATCGAACTGGACCTTTAATGTATGGGCCGAATTGTCTGAAAAGCTTATTGTCGCCTTTCCTCAACAAGGTCTACCAGCCTGTGAAATTTGGCTTCGATAGCACCAGCCGTTTGGGCTGAAAGTTGACCACAAAATTCGTGGAATAATAATAAAAAAAAAAAAAATAATAAACACGCCAATAACAATAAGGATTCAGCCATAAGGCTGAATCCTTAAATATAGTCGCAAAGCGACGACAAACGGATTCAGCGATGTATGGTGATGATATGTATGACAAATATATGCAATGCATGTATGTATGAAGTCAATAGTTCGTTCAGACGAATTTTAAAAGTCACGATTTCAGTATTACCAAGGCCAAAAAGACTCTGTCAATTGCAAACGTAAATGTCATATTGAACTAGGACTGCCGCGGCAGTACTTAGCTCTTCAAGACATCCTGTTTGACCTTCACAGAGTGTTTGACCTTCACATGACGTATTTTTCTGAGATTTAAAAAGTAACTAATACATTATCAAAATGACCAGATTTCACTTGATACTCAACGTTTAGGCCTGTGTTTGTGTATGTACTTAGATAGACATTAATTTCAAATTCGAATCCAAAATCAATTTGCATAAAAATATATATTTCATGCCATTTAACTGTAATGTGACCAAAATATGTTCTACCTAAGCAAAAAAATAACAAGTTAGATCTGCAAAAGTTTGTTGGCTCAAGCGGGACTTGAACCCTAAAAGTTAGCATCTTGGTTTCAAAGGCCAAGGCTTTTCCAACTGGACCAGCGAGTCGGCTGTGATTTGAGTGGAATTTTAGCACTAAGACTTTGGATTCACGAAGGCAAAACAAACAATCTCGCATCCGAGAATGAATTCATTGTATGGAGGGGTGCTTTTCAGCGTTTTGAGCTGTTTGATGTGTTGTTTGAGGTCAGAGCGTGCTTTTGACCATTTCGAGCTCCTTGGTGTGTTGTTTTAGGTCGAAAATACGATGTCTAGCGAGGCTAGCGCTGTTCTGAGTTCAGAGAACGTTGTAGCGACGTCTTCCGGTGTCCCGTGGCCGTATGCACGGATTTAGTGACCAAAATCGAGTGTACATGACTGGACAGCGTGTTTGCATGAAATGTCTACAAGCACAAAGTGTAGAACATGCGGCCGGGAGGAAATGCATATTTCAAAGTTCAGGAGGACGACAGGCATTTTGGAAAAAAGAGTTAATCGAGGACGTCACACCCTTGCGAGTGGAATCTGCCGAGCATTTAGGCAGGAATCAGGACGGCCTCCCTTTATCTAATGACCAAGAGCCCAAGAGCCCAAGAGCTGATAGTGGCCGTCATTATGCCCTTTTCAATTAAGGGAAGGTACACTTGCTTGTACCTACCTACGCACCGACCCGTGCCTGTGGTCTTGAAACTAAATCTTGACCACAAAGGCTATCAAAGTGTATGAGACGCACTTAGACAATTTATTGTCAGTCCCCAACAAAGAGTTTAATTGACAATGTGATCTATCAGTGTAAAGTTTTTCTATTTTATCCCTCAAATTAACCGACGGCACTCACCGTATGATACAAGGAAATGAAGACATTTCTTTTCTCTACGAGTTGATATAAAAATTATAAAATTATCTCTAATGGTTCGTGAGATATGAATGCCGCAAGGTGCGCGAGGTAAATGCAAGTTATATTAGCGATAGCCGGAGCGCAACTAGCGCGTGTGAACGATGTCTTATATTTCGCTTGCCGCTTCTTTATTCCTGTCCGCGCATAGACATATGATACATGGAAATGAAGACAATTCTTTTCTCTACAAGTTGATATAAAAATTATAAAATTATCTCTAATGGTTCGTGAGGTATGAGTGCCGCAAGGTGCGCGAGTTAAATACAAGTTCAATTAGCGAACGCCGGAGCGCAAGTAGAGCGCGCACCGCTTCTTCATTTCTGTGCGCGCATAGACAAATGATACATGGAAATGAAGACAATTCTTTTCTCTACAAGTTGATATAAAAATTATAAAATTATCTCTAATGGTTCGTGAGGTATGAGTGCCGCAAGATGCGCGAGTTAATTACATGTTCAATTAGCGAACGCCGGAGCGCAAGTAGAGCGCGCACTGCTTCTTCATTTCTGTGCGCGCATAGACAAATGATACATGGAAAAAAAGACAATTCTTTTCTCTACAAGTTGACATAAAAATTATAAAAGTATCTCTAATGGTTCGTGAGATATGTCTGTTGTTGATTGATGACTTACGCATTTTGCAAATATACAGTTATCAAATGCATTCAGGGTTGACAATATTCAAAGGTCCGTAACTAAATGTAAATGAAGTAACTGAATTTATTGTTAATTTTTAAAAGATAGTGTATTCTTTTGGCTTTCTAATGATATATGGAACAATGATTTGTCTCCTGTCACTGATGAGTAACGACTTTTTTAACATACCTTTATCCTTAGCATTCAAAACGAAAGCAGAATTGACAATATTCAAAGGGCCGTAAATCAATGTAAAACAAATAAAGGAATTTACTGTTAAATTTTAAAAAATTCTATAGACTTTTGGCTTTCATATGATGTATAGAACAAAGAGTTATCGTACGCCTTTGATTCGCTACGATATTTCAAACATACCCACCAAAACACCACATGTCCAAAATGGAAAGTTTGACCTCTGACCCTGACCGGAAATGACTGTTCGCGAGCGATTTTATTCTTTTATCTTAAAGACCTTGCTAATGTCTAATTCTCATGCAAAAATTATCAAATTCGTCTGGGAGGTTTTTGAGTTATCTGCCCTTGAATATTGCAAAATGTGCAAACTTTGAAGATTTTTATAAAAAAAAACTATTTCGATTTTTTAAATTTTGAAACAAACTTGTTATAGGCCAATGTCTCAGCTACATTATGTGTAAGTTTCAGCTTTCTAGTATCAGCAGTTGCCGAGTGGTGATTCCTGAAAGGTGCCTGGGGTCGGACTTTTGAAAAAAATGCAGAAAATTCAGCATGGCGGCCAAACCACGTGACCTACGAATTTGCCATGATTTGGTTTTTTGCAGCATTTTTGATTGCGCACATTTTAAAAAAAAAATTAGGTCTCTAAGTGCATTTTGAAAAAAAAATCAATGTTAAATTTTCGATTTTGGAATCGAACTGGACCTTTAATGTATGGGCCGAATTGTCTGAAAAGCTTATTGTCGCCTTTCCTCAACAAGGTCTACCAGCCTGTGAAATTTGGCTTCGATAGCACCAGCCGTTTGGGCTGAAAGTTGACCACAAAATTCGTGGAATAATAATAAAAAAAAAAAAAAATAATAAACACGCCAATAACAATAAGGATTCAGCCATAAGGCTGAATCCTTAAATATAGTCGCAAAGCGACGACAAACGGATTCAGCGATGTATGGTGATGATATGTATGACAAATATATGCAATGCATGTATGTATGAAGTCAATAGTTCGTTCAGACGAATTTTAAAAGTCACGATTTCAGTATTACCAAGGCCAAAAAGACTCTGTCAATTGCAAACGTAAATGTCATATTGAACTAGGACTGCCGCGGCAGTACTTAGCTCTTCAAGACATCCTGTTTGACCTTCACAGAGTGTTTGACCTTCACATGACGTATTTTTCTGAGATTTAAAAAGTAACTAATACATTATCAAAATGACCAGATTTCACTTGATACTCAACGTTTAGGCCTGTGTTTGTGTATGTACTTAGATAGACATTAATTTCAAATTCGAATCCAAAATCAATTTGCATAAAAATATATATTTCATGCCATTTAACTGTAATGTGACCAAAATATGTTCTACCTAAGCAAAAAAATAACAAGTTAGATCTGCAAAAGTTTGTTGGCTCAAGCGGGACTTGAACCCTAAAAGTTAGCATCTTGGTTTCAAAGGCCAAGGCTTTTCCAACTGGACCAGCGAGTCGGCTGTGATTTGAGTGGAATTTTAGCACTAAGACTTTGGATTCACGAAGGCAAAACAAACAATCTCGCATCCGAGAATGAATTCATTGTATGGAGGGGTGCTTTTCAGCGTTTTGAGCTGTTTGATGTGTTGTTTGAGGTCAGAGCGTGCTTTTGACCATTTCGAGCTCCTTGGTGTGTTGTTTTAGGTCGAAAATACGATGTCTAGCGAGGCTAGCGCTGTTCTGAGTTCAGAGAACGTTGTAGCGACGTCTTCCGGTGTCCCGTGGCCGTATGCACGGATTTAGTGACCAAAATCGAATGTACATGACTGGACAGCGTGTTTGCATGAAATGTCTACAAGCACAAAGTGTAGAACATGCGGCCGGGAGGAAATGCATATTTCAAAGTTCAGGAGGACGACAGGCATTTTGGAAAAGAGAGTTAATCGAGGACGTCACACCCTTGCGAGTGGAATCTGCCGAGCATTTAGGCAGGAATCAGGACGGCCTCCCTTTATCTAATGACCAAGAGCCCAAGAGCCCAAGAGCTGATAGTGGCCGTCATTATGCCCTTTTCAATTAAGGGAAGGTACACTTGCTTGTACCTACCTACGCACCGACCCGTGCCTGTGGTCTTGAAACTAAATCTTGACCACAAAGGCTATCAAAGTGTATGAGACGCACTTAGACAATTTATTGTCAGTCCCCAACAAAGAGTTTAATTGACAATGTGATCTATCAGTGTAAAGTTTTTCTATTTTATCCCTCAAATTAACCGACGGCACTCACCGTATGATACAAGGAAATGAAGACATTTCTTTTCTCTACGAGTTGATATAAAAATTATAAAATTATCTCTAATGGTTCGTGAGATATGAATGCCGCAAGGTGCGCGAGGTAAATGCAAGTTATATTAGCGATAGCCGGAGCGCAACTAGCGCGTGTGAACGATGTCTTATATTTCGCTTGCCGCTTCTTTATTCCTGTCCGCGCATAGACATATGATACATGGAAATGAAGACAATTCTTTTCTCTACAAGTTGATATAAAAATTATAAAATTATCTCTAATGGTTCGTGAGGTATGAGTGCCGCAAGGTGCGCGAGTTAAATACAAGTTCAATTAGCGAACGCCGGAGCGCAAGTAGAGCGCGCACCGCTTCTTCATTTCTGTGCGCGCATAGACAAATGATACATGGAAATGAAGACAATTCTTTTCTCTACAAGTTGATATAAAAATTATAAAATTATCTCTAATGGTTCGTGAGGTATGAGTGCCGCAAGATGCGCGAGTTAATTACATGTTCAATTAGCGAACGCCGGAGCGCAAGTAGAGCGCGCACTGCTTCTTCATTTCTGTGCGCGCATAGACAAATGATACATGGAAAAAAAGACAATTCTTTTCTCTACAAGTTGACATAAAAATTATAAAAGTATCTCTAATGGTTCGTGAGATATGTCTGTTGTTGATTGATGACTTACGCATTTTGCAAATATACAGTTATCAAATGCATTCAGGGTTGACAATATTCAAAGGTCCGTAACTAAATGTAAATGAAGTAACTGAATTTATTGTTAATTTTTAAAAGATAGTGTATTCTTTTGGCTTTCTAATGATATATGGAACAATGATTTGTCTCCTGTCACTGATGAGTAACGACTTTTTTAACATACCTTTATCCTTAGCATTCAAAACGAAAGCAGAATTGACAATATTCAAAGGGCCGTAAATCAATGTAAAACAAATAAAGGAATTTACTGTTAAATTTTAAAAAATTCTATAGACTTTTGGCTTTCATATGATGTATAGAACAAAGAGTTATCGTACGCCTTTGATTCGCTACGATATTTCAAACATACCCACCAAAACACCACATGTCCAAAATGGAAAGTTTGACCTCTGACCCTGACCGGAAATGACTGTTCGCGAGCGATTTTATTCTTTTATCTTAAAGACCTTGCTAATGTCTAATTCTCATGCAAAAATCATCAAATTCGTCTGGGAGGTTTTTGAGTTATCTGCCCTTGAATATTGCAAAATGTGCAAACTTTGAAGATTTTTATAAAAAAAACTATTTCGATTTTTTAAATTTTGAAACAAACTTGTTATAGGCCAATGTCTCAGCTACATTATGTGTAAGTTTCAGCTTTCTAGTATCAGCAGTTGCCGAGTGGTGATTCCTGAAAGGTGCCTGGGGTCGGACTTTTGAAAAAAATGCAGAAAATTCAGCATGGCGGCCAAACCACGTGACCTACGAATTTGCCATGATTTGGTTTTTTGCAGCATTTTTGATTGCGCACATTTTAAAAAAAAAATTAGGTCTCTAAGTGCATTTTGAAAAAAAAATCAATGTTAAATTTTCGATTTTGGAATCGAACTGGACCTTTAATGTATGGGCCGAATTGTCTGAAAAGCTTATTGTCGCCTTTCCTCAACAAGGTCTACCAGCCTGTGAAATTTGGCTTCGATAGCACCAGCCGTTTGGGCTGAAAGTTGACCACAAAATTCGTGGAATAATAATAAAAAAAAAAAAAAATAATAAACACGCCAATAACAATAAGGATTCAGCCATAAGGCTGAATCCTTAAATATAGTCGCAAAGCGACGACAAACGGATTCAGCGATGTATGGTGATGATATGTATGACAAATATATGCAATGCATGTATGTATGAAGTCAATAGTTCGTTCAGACGAATTTTAAAAGTCACGATTTCAGTATTACCAAGGCCAAAAAGACTCTGTCAATTGCAAACGTAAATGTCATATTGAACTAGGACTGCCGCGGCAGTACTTAGCTCTTCAAGACATCCTGTTTGACCTTCACAGAGTGTTTGACCTTCACATGACGTATTTTTCTGAGATTTAAAAAGTACCTAATACATTATCAAAATGACCAGATTTCACTTGATACTCAACGTTTAGGCCTGTGTTTGTGTATGTACTTAGATAGACATTAATTTCAAATTCGAATCCAAAATCAATTTGCATAAAAATATATATTTCATGCCATTTAACTGTAATGTGACCAAAATATGTTCTACCTAAGCAAAAAAATAACAAGTTAGATCTGCAAAAGTTTGTTGGCTCAAGCGGGACTTGAACCCTAAAAGTTAGCATCTTGGTTTCAAAGGCCAAGGCTTTTCCAACTGGACCAGCGAGTCGGCTGTGATTTGAGTGGAATTTTAGCACTAAGACTTTGGATTCACGAAGGCAAAACAAACAATCTCGCATCCGAGAATGAATTCATTGTATGGAGGGGTGCTTTTCAGCGTTTTGAGCTGTTTGATGTGTTGTTTGAGGTCAGAGCGTGCTTTTGACCATTTCGAGCTCCTTGGTGTGTTGTTTTAGGTCGAAAATACGATGTCTAGCGAGGCTAGCGCTGTTCTGAGTTCAGAGAACGTTGTAGCGACGTCTTCCGGTGTCCCGTGGCCGTATGCACGGATTTAGTGACCAAAATCGAATGTACATGACTGGACAGCGTGTTTGCATGAAATGTCTACAAGCACAAAGTGTAGAACATGCGGCCGGGAGGAAATGCATATTTCAAAGTTCAGGAGGACGACAGGCATTTTGGAAAAGAGAGTTAATCGAGGACGTCACACCCTTGCGAGTGGAATCTGCCGAGCATTTAGGCAGGAATCAGGACGGCCTCCCTTTATCTAATGACCAAGAGCCCAAGAGCCCAAGAGCTGATAGTGGCCGTCATTATGCCCTTTTCAATTAAGGGAAGGTACACTTGCTTGTACCTACCTACGCACCGACCCGTGCCTGTGGTCTTGAAACTAAATCTTGACCACAAAGGCTATCAAAGTGTATGAGACGCACTTAGACAATTTATTGTCAGTCCCCAACAAAGAGTTTAATTGACAATGTGATCTATCAGTGTAAAGTTTTTCTATTTTATCCCTCAAATTAACCGACGGCACTCACCGTATGATACAAGGAAATGAAGACATTTCTTTTCTCTACGAGTTGATATAAAAATTATAAAATTATCTCTAATGGTTCGTGAGATATGAATGCCGCAAGGTGCGCGAGGTAAATGCAAGTTATATTAGCGATAGCCGGAGCGCAACTAGCGCGTGTGAACGATGTCTTATATTTCGCTTGCCGCTTCTTTATTCCTGTCCGCGCATAGACATATGATACATGGAAATGAAGACAATTCTTTTCTCTACAAGTTGATATAAAAATTATAAAATTATCTCTAATGGTTCGTGAGGTATGAGTGCCGCAAGGTGCGCGAGTTAAATACAAGTTCAATTAGCGAACGCCGGAGCGCAAGTAGAGCGCGCACCGCTTCTTCATTTCTGTGCGCGCATAGACAAATGATACATGGAAATGAAGACAATTCTTTTCTCTACAAGTTGATATAAAAATTATAAAATTATCTCTAATGGTTCGTGAGGTATGAGTGCCGCAAGATGCGCGAGTTAATTACATGTTCAATTAGCGAACGCCGGAGCGCAAGTAGAGCGCGCACTGCTTCTTCATTTCTGTGCGCGCATAGACAAATGATACATGGAAAAAAAGACAATTCTTTTCTCTACAAGTTGACATAAAAATTATAAAAGTATCTCTAATGGTTCGTGAGATATGTCTGTTGTTGATTGATGACTTACGCATTTTGCAAATATACAGTTATCAAATGCATTCAGGGTTGACAATATTCAAAGGTCCGTAACTAAATGTAAATGAAGTAACTGAATTTATTGTTAATTTTTAAAAGATAGTGTATTCTTTTGGCTTTCTAATGATATATGGAACAATGATTTGTCTCCTGTCACTGATGAGTAACGACTTTTTTAACATACCTTTATCCTTAGCATTCAAAACGAAAGCAGAATTGACAATATTCAAAGGGCCGTAAATCAATGTAAAACAAATAAAGGAATTTACTGTTAAATTTTAAAAAATTCTATAGACTTTTGGCTTTCATATGATGTATAGAACAAAGAGTTATCGTACGCCTTTGATTCGCTACGATATTTCAAACATACCCACCAAAACACCACATGTCCAAAATGGAAAGTTTGACCTCTGACCCTGACCGGAAATGACTGTTCGCGAGCGATTTTATTCTTTTATCTTAAAGACCTTGCTAATGTCTAATTCTCATGCAAAAATCATCAAATTCGTCTGGGAGGTTTTTGAGTTATCTGCCCTTGAATATTGCAAAATGTGCAAACTTTGAAGATTTTTATAAAAAAAACTATTTCGATTTTTTAAATTTTGAAACAAACTTGTTATAGGCCAATGTCTCAGCTACATTATGTGTAAGTTTCAGCTTTCTAGTATCAGCAGTTGCCGAGTGGTGATTCCTGAAAGGTGCCTGGGGTCGGACTTTTGAAAAAAATGCAGAAAATTCAGCATGGCGGCCAAACCACGTGACCTACGAATTTGCCATGATTTGGTTTTTTGCAGCATTTTTGATTGCGCACATTTTAAAAAAAAAATTAGGTCTCTAAGTGCATTTGAAAAAAAAATCAATGTTAAATTTTCGATTTTGGAATCGAACTGGACCTTTAATGTATGGGCCGAATTGTCTGAAAAGCTTATTGTCGCCTTTCCTCAACAAGGTCTACCAGCCTGTGAAATTTGGCTTCGATAGCACCAGCCGTTTGGGCTGAAAGTTGACCACAAAATTCGTGGAATAATAATAAAAAAAAAAAAAATAATAAACACGCCCAATAACAATAAGGAATCAGCCATAAGGCTGAATCCTTAAATATAGTCGCAAAGCGACGACAAACGGATTCAGCGATGTATGGTGATGATATGTATGACAAATATATGCAATACATGTATGTATGAAGTCAATAGTTCGTTCAGACGAATTTTAAAAGTCACGATTTCAGTATTACCAAGGCCAAAAAGACTCTGTCAATTGCAAACGTAAATGTCATATTGAACTAGGACTGCCGCGGCAGTACTTAGCTCTTCAAGACATCCTGTTTGACCTTCACAGAGTGTTTGACCTTCACATGACGTATTTTTCTGAGATTTAAAAAGTAACTAATACATTATCAAAATGACCAGATTTCACTTGATACTCAACGTTTAGGCCTGTGTTTGTGTATGTACTTAGATAGACATTAATTTCAAATTCGAATCCAAAATCAATTTGCATAAAAATATATATTTCATGCCATTTAACTGTAATGTGACCCAAAATATGTTCTACCTAAGCAAAAAAATAACAAGTTAGATCTGCAAAAGTTTGTTGGCTCAAGCGGGACTTGAACCCTAAAAGTTAGCATCTTGGTTTCAAAGGCCCAAAGGCTTTTCCAACTGGACCAGCGAGTCGGCTGTGATTTGAGTGGAATTTTAGCACTAAGACTTTGGATTCACGAAGGCAAAACAAACAATCTCGCATCCGAGAATGAATTCATTGTATGGAGGGGTGCTTTTCAGCGTTTTGAGCTGTTTGATGTGTTGTTTGAGGTCAGAGCGTGCTTTTGACCATTTCGAGCTCCTTGGTGTGTTGTTTTAGGTCGAAATACGATGTCTAGCGAGGCTAAGCGCTGTTCTGAGTTCAGAGAACGTTGTAGCGACGTCTTCCGGTGTCCCCGTGGCCGTATGCACGGATTTAGTGACCAAAATCGAATGTACATGACCTGGACAGCGTGTTTGCATGAAATGTCTACAAGCACAAAGTGTAGAACATGCGGCCGGGAGGAAATGCATATTTCAAAGTTCAGGAGGACGACAGGCATTTTGGAAAAGAGAGTTAATCGAGGACGTCACACCCCTTGCGAGTGGAATCTGCCGAGCATTTAGGCAGGAATCAGGACGGCCTCCCTTTATCTAATGACCAAGAGCCCAAGAGCCCAAGAGCTGATAGTGGCCGTCATTATGCCCTTTTCAATTAAGGGAAGGTACACTTGCTTGTACCCTACCTACGCACCGACCCGTGCCTGTGGTCTTGAAACTAAATCTTGACCACAAAGGCTATCAAAGTGTATGAGACGCACTTAGACAATTTATTGTCAGTCCCCCAACAAAGAGTTTAATTGACAATGTGATCTATCAGTGTAAAGTTTTTCTATTTTATCCCTCAAATTAACCGACGGCACTCACCGTATGATACAAGGAAATGAAGACATTTCTTTTCTCTACGAGTTGATATAAAAATTATAAAATTATCTCTAATGGTTCGTGAGATATGAATGCCGCAAGGTGCGCGAGGTAAATGCAAGTTATATTAGCGATAGCCGGAGCGCAACTAGCGCGTGTGAACGATGTCTTATATTTCGCTTGCCGCTTCTTTATTCCTGTCCGCGCATAGACATATGATACATGGAAATGAAGACAATTCTTTTCTCTACAAGTTGATATAAAAATTATAAAATTATCTCTAATGGTTCGTGAGGTATGAGTGCCGCAAGGTGCGCGAGTTAAATACAAGTTCAATTAGCGAACGCCGGAGCGCAAGTAAGAGGCGCGCACC
>CAKAJN010000147.1:0-31565 GCA_916613615.1 Steromphala cineraria
TTTGCTGTGTTTGTATTTTCAAATTTTCACTGATAATTAATACCGTTAATGCTAAATGTATTATTTTGATAGTTTCAAAACTCTCATTACACAATCCAATAATCTATAGTCAAAGAACAAATTATAAAGATTCACATAAAGTCCATTGGCGGCCATTTTTGTGTGTGAAACCTTTAATTCATTTCATGTAAGGAAAAGAAATAGCATGCATGAACTTTACACACTGTAAGACTTGACAGTAAAATTTTACAGTAAAAAGTTGGCAACACTGCTGCCATGCATTTACCGTAAATATACAGTATATACCGTGAATTGATATACCGTAAAATTTACAGTAAAAGAATGGCAGCAGTGTTGCCAATATCATACCGTAAAATTACACCCTATACTGTATTATGGTTACACGGTATCACAGTGTTATATTGTGATCACCTGAAATATAAATAAATTAATCACAGACAAATAAGCTTTTTGAACAACTGTTTATTAATAACTTAACCGAGTGAATCTTAACAAACAGGAACTTTCAATTTGTTAAACGCAAGCAGCTTAAAGGAATATTTCAACCTTTGTTTTGCCCATTAAACAATTTCCTTTAAAAGTATCCAAAATCAAAACTGTTATTCGTTGCACACTGCTGATTCAAGCAATCATACAAAAAAACATACAGGACTTGTGACAATGTTCTTACAAAGTCATATTTTCCACCATACAATCTAGTTATATATATATTTTCAATTTTTCTAATTGTTATGAAACTCATTAAAATATGACTTATGATACAAAATTAAATCAGTTAAGCATCTATGAGCTCTCTTGCCCTAAATGGATTTTTGTTTGAAGTTTCGAATTGTTTTGAACCAAACCAGGTTAATAATAAATGAGTAGATCACCAATTGAATCACATTTGATTCAATGAACTTTATTTATTGACCAAATTGACCAATGATCATAAAAATTGGTAACAACTTATTGCCCTTATATATTTGTTGACTATATATATATATACAACAAGTATCACAATAATTAAGAAACAGCTTTTCAATGAAATAGCAAGAATCAAGAATTAAAATTCTAAAATTACTTCAATGCCTAAATGCCTTTAATGCCTAAAACTATGTTTTCACATATGAAATACTTGAAATTGTTACAAAATAGCCAGAAAATATCACGTGATTTTTTACTGATTCAAAACTCTTTAGCAAACCCCATAATTCAAATAACTGGAGGATTAAAGAATTTGTCAAATTTAATTAAATACATTTTCCCACTCTTTCAGAAAACTAACAATTAAAGGCACAATTGAATATATGTGAAACATTAAACAAAAATTAGGTATCTTCTTCCAAAATATAATTCTATATATATATTCTCAGGAAATGTTATCTCTTGTGTTATGGTTCATAAGGAAGAAATTGTAATGCGAGGAGGAAAAGGTTGACCAAAATCTGTCAACAGAAGTCACCATCTACAAGCTGTTTGAAAAAGTTTCATTAGTTTTAACAACATGCCAATTAGATGATTTCAAAAACCCACATTATTTGAGCCATATATTCACGACAAAGGTTAGCATACACAAGAAATATCACTGAAACTGATCCCCTTTAATAATAATAATAATTATAATAATAGAATAGTTTATTAATGTGTCTTGAGTTTTTACAACCCCAGGCCTATTAGGCCGACAAGACACTGTTACATTGTACGGTGATAAAAATTCATAAAATAAAACATGATACATAAATTTTGAATTGCATTCATCTGTACATACATACACAAATACAAAACATTCAAATCTGCACACCCCATTAATACATTTGTATCTACATTACATACATACATGCACACACCACAACATTAGTACATTAGTTTGTTAGCTCGTGCGTATGGTACATACATACACACACCCATACGTTAGTGCATTAGTACATACATGTATACATTACATACAGATATGGACATACCCATACATTAGTGTATTAGTACATGCCTATACTACATTCATACACACACACATATGTTAGTACATTAGTGTATTAGTACATGCCTATACTACATTCATACACACACACACACATATGTTAGTACATTAGTATGTACATACATGAACACACTACACACATATATGCACGCATCCACACGTTAGCACATTATTACTTACATTGATACTATGACACATGCACACATGCATACATACACACATACAACATACACACACATGCATTCATACATACACACTCACATGCACACATACATACCGGTACTAAACCTACATTACCTCCATGCATACCCACTACTTTAATGACCAAACCTTTTCCAAGGCCTAGGCAATAACATGTTGCAAAATAAACATTTGAGTTATACTAACAAGAGAATAAACATACAAACACCTAACTCAAAGTGTGCAATTATATTTAAACGGAACACTTAAAAGTGTAAACTACTAAAACTACCAATTCAAATAGATAAAATCATAGCAGCAAAGCTTACGTCATTCACATTTTAAGTACAAAGAAAACAGCACTGGTATAACCAGTTTAAGGCATTTGAATAAAAAAAAAACATGCTCAATTTCTCTCAAGTCCACTTTCTGATTTGATACACCCAGATCTAATGACTCTAGATTAGGACTTCAATCATTCTACAAAGTCTGAGGTCAATGATTAGTTTCAACAAACTTTATCTACATCATTCACATTTTAGTCAAAATGA
This sequence comes from Steromphala cineraria, assembly GCA_916613615.1. Classification (NCBI taxonomy): domain Eukaryota; kingdom Metazoa; phylum Mollusca; class Gastropoda; order Trochida; family Trochidae; genus Steromphala; species Steromphala cineraria. The sequence goes on from CAKAJN010000147.1 coordinate 2,713, forward strand.
CAAAGAAAACAGCACTGGTGACATCAGACTGTTTAAGGCATTTGAATAAAAAAACAAACATTTTCAATCTCAAGTCCCCTTCCTGTTTTAACACTCAGTTCTAATGTCTCTAGATTAGGACTTCAATCATTCTACAAAGTCTGAGGTCAATGATTAGTTTCAACAAACTTTATCTACATCATTCACATTTTAGTCAAAATGACAAAGAAAATAGCACTGGTGACATCAGACTGTTTAAGGCATTTGAATAAAAAAAACATTCAATCAAAGTCCACTTTCTGATTTGATACTCAGTTCTAATGTCTGTAGATTAGGACTTGAGCCACTCAAAGTCTGAGAGGTCATTAATTAGTTTCAAGACCTTGGATCCCATGGATGTTTTCTTCTTTTTTCCCTTGTTTCCCTTGGATCCCCTGTCTGGGTTGATTCCCACAAAACATCTGAAACATTTTCAAGCAATATTTAAACTTAACCTTTACAAATGAATATATCTATAGTTTAAGAAAAGAATGATTTGTGAGCACAATTCACTCATTTCCCAATGGTTTGGAATTATTCAAACACAAGTATTTATCTCATTTCATGCTTTAACTTGGTTTAGTGAAAATGTAAATTTGCATAGATTAATGACTCTTTACTATTTGAACAGAATATTTATGATTCCTTGTGTTAGGAATAACATTAGATCATTGTCATGATTTCTTATATCAAGTTTTGTACTAATTAAATGCAGCTATGAGCAGAATGAAAACTATGAATTTGTCATACTTATGTAAATGAGGGATCTAAACAGACAGCCAGACACTTTATACCTCAGACTTTTTTGAAGCAAGTGTTTGAATGACTTCAGGCAGATATTGAATTTTGTCCGTAAGATGAATGAATTCAAAGTCGACGAGAACTCTTGAACCAATAATATTAGTCATGTCATTCTGAATGGCTTGTTTACAGGACTCACACTTGACCTTTTGTCAAAGGGAATTCCCCACCTGTTCAGAATTTCTGAAACATTTAGTGATTGATCAAATCAAATTTAAAAATCATACCTCTGAATAAACTCAAGGGTTGAGGCAGCTCCTGGGGGGTACTCCAAATTGAAGATGTAGAATGATGAGAAGTAGGCCGACACCGTATCGATGAAACTTTCGCTTCGAGGGCACAAGATGACATGGTCGCACATCACAGTGAAGGATCTCCCCGAGAGAACTGAGTCCCCTGTAACAGTATCATCAAAACGATTAGTTCCTACAGTAGCCATCAAATAATGGTTCATGTATTACCGGGGTAACAACATATCTGGTTGTCATTGAGATAAAAAAAAATAATAATCCAAACAATACTCTAAACTGTTTTCTCAGGAGAAAAGTTAAAGTTCAAAGATCATAATACAATAGGAGTACTATTATAAACAAACACATTTTAAGTACACATTGTCAGTGTTATTGATCACATGTGGAGAAGTCACAATACTTTGAACAAGTAAATGCTTGTAGCAATATCAAAGCCTGTGAAAACACAGGAACAAGGTGCTGCTGCACAGGTGTTCATTATTGTTTATATACATGAAATACATGTTCATCAAAGTATATGAAAGTATCCAAAGTAATCAATGGTTGGAAAAAACCATGTGTGCTTACCAAATACAACTAAAACAGGTGATTCGGTTCTGCTTGTGTCGACGTCTCCTACATCAAAAGGGTATAATTGAAATAAATGTATGGAACAATATTTGTCTATCAGTCTACAATTCGAACACCATTATGAAGGTCAATTTTCTCAAAATGAAATTCCAACAAATGCATGGAAAGAAGTTAAGAACTATTATCTAGACACTGCAGATAAACAAACAGTGAAGAAAATTAAATAATATTTAAAAGTTCAATCAGTGAATAATATCCAAACCAGTGATAAATTTACAAATATTGCCGGCAGATGCAGGGCCTCACTACCAGAAGCACTTGGGACAACAAGCAGATATGTTGATGCCTCAAAGCGTAAGCAAATACTACATAGAAAACATTTGCTCATTTCGGAACTCACAACTTCAATTGTAACGAGTCCTTTACTAATTTTATGAGTTATATAACAGCTAATATGTTATACATGTGAGTAGGACTTACATCTACAACATAAAACAGCTGCTCTTCTTTCTCCCCCAGACGCTTCATCGTACAAAGGATCACTGCGGAGAGCCAAGCCTTTAGATTATCTTGATTGCTTTGAAGCTGTGCTTCTTGGAATATAAATTCATTTCCATCAGTGGCTCGAAAGAAATTATTCAAGCGTGGAGCCTTCTTCAAGTAGGCATCGGACAGTTCCTTCCTGACGTCTTGTCCCAGAAGCTCGTTTGAATGATTGATCAAACCATTTGTTGTAAACATATATGGCCAGTTGTCCTTTAGGTCGAGCATCGACATGCCATTGTTGATGTTTTGTCTTTGTAATGGATAGCTCGTCTTCATCTTCTGGTTTATCTGTTCAGCATCACTACATGAAGCACAATGCATCTCCTTGAGTTCATCTCTTAGCTGTTTCATGTCATCAGAACAATCAACGCCAATAACAGGAGACCAAGAAACACATCCATACGAATCTGTCCTCAAGGGTTTGGACACAGTTAAATCTTCTGGTTGATCATCAGATTCAGTGATCTCAGATTCTCCTATTGACCTCTTCCTTGCAGACAAACACAAGCGACCACGTGATTCTGGTCTGTTCAAGTTTTGGTTCCTTGATACAAGCTTATTAAGCAAAGTTTCGTAACCTGAACCACAGACACTTCCATCAAGTTGATCCTGTAGGCTTTGTGTGTACTTGGCAATCATGCGCTGGGAAATGGTGCAGAACTGTGGCCTTGTTGCATGTCGCGTCATATTTCTTACAGAATCCACAATTTTATGAACGAGTTCCTTTTTGGCTGCAGGTGATAGCCTTTTGCCTTTCTCAAGGGCTTCTTTGGTGAGAAAGTCTAACTTGTCCCACGGGAGTTCCATGCGAACTGGCCAGTTGGGGTCTGTTGTGTACAGGATGGGCTCAGGTGAAAACACAGACGAACTGTCGCTGGACACCGGTGACGAAGCCATTGTAGAAGAGGACCTTGGGCTTAATCCTTGGTCTACAATATAGAAACATCAAGATTAAATTTGTTTCCACAAAACTAATATTAGTCTGCAGGGGAGTAAAACAGTAAACAGACTTCCTACTCTTGTAAAGTTGTTCCTCGTAATTTCTAATTTATAAGATAATTTTAAAACGTCTGTCTCAGATTTTAGTTTCTTCATATTGAAACCTTTATATTTTAAAACATCGGTCATAAAACGATTGGTTGGAAGACAAGAATTAATTTGCACCTGGTACATTTATTAAATCAAAAAAACCTCAGAGCTCTAGACATATTTATTTCACATAAATTTAGATATTTCACCACATTCACTGTGTAGGGATACAGTCAAAGAGATTTATAAACTGAGTATACTTCTACTTACCAATGCTAGTTGCAGCAGGTGTAGCAGGACACTGTTTCTTACAGCTTCTCAACAGTTTCCTTGCATGGACAGGCTTGAGACCTTTCAAGTCCTCCCATTCCACCCACTCCAGATCAGTGATGTTAACAACACCAACTTTCCCTAACACTTCTACAATGTTCGTTATTTCTCCAGAGTCCATATTTCCAACAATGTCCACAACATTTTTCCTGGGAAACAGTTGTGTTACTTTCTACACGGCAACTTTCTTCCATATTTCCTTACATGAATTTCTGCCTTAGCGACAAGTAGCTTGTACCCGAGTAGTAGTACACTGCAATTGGACAATAATCAATAAATTTAGAAATAGGGCGACAGCTCAAGTTACCATTACTCAAATTCTGTTCACAGGCATACAGTTCCATTGTAGGGATGTGCAAGAATGTTCTCTCACTTACAACAACATGCACGTCATCATTCTTAACCAACAAAGTAAGAATTTGACCAACTGACAACTCTGAAGAATTTTCTTGACAAACCAGCAAACAACTTCCCGTCTTGTACTCTATACCCCTAAATGTCAGCCTATCAGTTTTATGCATATTTGAAGTATCAATAGAAGCATTGGTTATCGCATTATTGAATGCATCAGAGTAGAGAACGGGATTGAAAGGTGAAAGGTTGTCTGCAACTAATTCTGTCTTAAACAGTGACCCGCAATTGTAAAATGACTGTAGCATTTGATGTTTTTTTGCTAACGTTTTTGCAATTGCTTTGTAATTTTGTAATTTACGAACACATTTCTTGAAATATGAGTGCTTGCTTTCAAATCGCAAGGTCCATAGCCTTATCAAGGGGCCAAATTTAACAATGAGTTCCGGATAATGAGATATGAAATGGTGTTTTGGGCGAAGCTTGACACCTGGGAAAAGGGCTTTTCTTTCAAACATGTAATCCTCGGTAACAGAGCTAAGATAAGCAATAAGAGACATTGAAAATGACTGACTGCACACTGTATCGGTCAAATTCTTCATTAACAAGAAGAAGGACCAAACTCTATCACTGGTATCCAAGATGTACTTTCCAATAAGCAAAGGGAAAAGTCTGACAAAGACCCACACCTGAACTGCATGTCCTGTTAACCTATCACTGTTACTATTAACAATGCAGGGCTTGTCTAACGAGTCATGTTCTTTGTACTGAAATTGAACAATGCGTCTATTCAATTGATCAAAGGAGAACCAGTGCTTTTGTTTTACCAAGTAATTTATGATAAGCATAATATCATATGGCAAAATCCCTTCAAAGAGGTCATGTACTAAACAAGGAGGAAGGCCATCAACCACATGATAATGAAGAAGGCTATTGAAATATGAGTTTCGTTTAATACCACAATGGTGAGGCACATCACCAGATATCAACTCAACACTTTCTTTGTAATTTTCTACAGTCCTACAAGGGCCTTTTTTAACATGATCTCCCTCAAAAGCCTCTGACTTTGTAATCAGGCAATATCTACAGAAGTAATTTGATGACAAACTCTCAAGGTAGCCCCCAATCATATGTGAACCCAAATTATCTCCAGGTATACATACTATGGAACCTTTCATGAAAGAGTCATTACCAATATTAATGCCTGTAACTTCAAGTTCTTTCAAATCCTTCAAAAGTGGTTTTAATACTTTGTCAGTACCAAACTCCTTCCAATCTTTCTCTTTGCAGAGAATAACTAGCTGCATGTGATCAATATTTGAACGCAAGTGTGCAGGGTAATTGCCAAGAGTGAAATAAACCCCAATCAACTTGTGCTTTCTCTTAGCAGAACCTAAAGGGTTAACTATCTCAAAAGCATCCTGATAAAGTATTATCTGCAATACATCTCTATCGCTCTGGAAAAATATATTGTTCTTTACAACTGACCCTTGATGAATGTCGTGCAAATTTTCATTTCTAACTTCATTACCAGAATCATGGTATTTTAAAAAGGTCTCATTGTTTTCATACAAACAGGAGAGAGTCTGAGTGATAGGTATATATTGAAAACTTGACTGTTCCTCATTGTTTACATCATCATGTTTGAGAAGTATCTCCTCAGGAGGCACATATGGAAAGTTTTTGGCATAGAAACTTGTTCTGCACTTACTTGACCTCAACGGGCCCTTGTTGCACTTAGAAAACAAATCTGAATCAATTATATCTTTCTTTACTTGTGATATTGTTGCATATGGAACACCAGATGATGCCAACCTATCTTCTATGTGCTTTTGAACAATTTGAATTGTACATTCATGAAAGGATTGAAATTCTACAATTATATCTTGTATAACTGATGCTGGCAACAAATGTTTTGCCTCTAGTTTTACATAGAAATGAGCAACATTCCTCAGAAAATCTTTTTCAGAAACCTCCAAAATCTCATTTTCATTGAAACCATATTCTGTTTCATTTATCTCCTCAAAATTCACTTCAGAAGCTCTGTCATTTTCACAGTTAGGTATTTTGGCATCATTGCCTGTCTGAATATTAGAATCTGCATAAATATAGTCCTGGGACATGCAATCTAAATTCCTATGTTGATGTTTTCTTGAGAGATGTGAAGAGAATGTTGAAACTTTACCAAAATTTGTTTCACAGTTTTTAAATGGACAAACAATGAAATCACCTTTCCTTATATGTTGTCTCAAATGAACCAACAGATCGTCAATACTTCTAAAGGAAGAATCACAATTATCACGCCGACAACGCAATGACAATAACAAACTTGGTTTTGTATGAACTGGGCCTAGCCGACCTTGACCTTGATGATCTCTATGAATGTGAGATTTGAATGCGGCATACGTATGAAATTTTCTATCACAACTTTGTTGACAACACGGAAATCGAACATTTGGAATGTTCCTATCGATTCCATAGTGGATTGCATAATGTGTCAAATATTGCGTGCTAAACGCGCAAATTTTACAACCATACATGTCTGCATATCTAGAGGAAACCGGCCTTTCAATTTCCCCATAACGAAGAATCGAGCACAAAATGCACCAAATGAACAGGGAAATCATGTCGTACGGACATTTCTACGTTTAAATCGAAACATATCGGGTGATATTACCATGCAAATACCAACAGATTGGTCGGATGGCGTTTTCATAAGTTTTGCATCGCGAACTTCGAAGGAAAATGGCGGAGCAGGATGGTTGATCCCGTGATGCATCAGCGTATCCCATGGTGCATCATAATATGTACAGTAAACTACCGTAGAGCATACGTTGACGGTGTATGACTGTAAACCATAACAGTATATTGCCGTGTTTAAGAACATATTTAAACCTGTAACTGTTGTTCACGAAACTACCGCTGAATATGTTTCAAGGCAGTACATTACTGTTTCTGCTACATTATTATACCGTTTTTTCTTAAACAGTCGGCAACTGTATGTATTTCACAGTATTTTACGTTAAACCAAATGTAGTTTTAACGGTAAAGGTTTACAGTGCATTACTTAAAGATTTATTACTGCTTCATGTAATCTTAAATCATTGTCATTTTCCCCAATGTTTGTTTTCAAACACTTTTTGCATTGAAAATTATGACCTTTCAGCAGAGCATTACGTGTGGTATTTACATCTTCAAAAATTTCAAATTCCGAGTACATGTCTATGAACACGTTAACAACGATTTTAAAGTCAAACATGGTCGAAACATAACGAAACGGATTAAAACAGCATAGTTATGAATAAAACATTAGGGAGACATACATTCTCTCCCCACAGAGATAGATCAGGTCATAAAATGCTGAGCGTACCTCTGTTCTTATTAGACCAAATCCATTGGTTTCGGCATTTAACCCTTGCGGAAAACAAATCGCACCACAATTGTTATTAGCAAATGACAGCGCTTCTCGCATGGAAAGGATTGTTTATATCATAACTAATTTTGATTGTCTCCAATCAGGCATTCCCGATTCGTTGAAATAGAACAGGGCTCGATTAACATTTCATGACTTAATCTGTCTGTAGGCTACGGAAGCCTTTTAGGGCCACGCAATTTTTTTTATTAACTTGAAAATTCAAATCTTTTTGTTGAAATTCAAGAAATTTAGTTGAAAATTCAAATCTTTTTTTTTGTAAATTCAAATCTTTTTGTTGAAAATTCAAGAAATTTAGTTGAAAATTCAAATCTTTTTGTTGAAAATTCAAGAAATTTTGTTAAAAATTCAAGAAATCTTTTTGAAAATTCAAATCATTTTGTTGAAAATTCAAATCTTTTTGTTGAAAATTCAAGAAATTTTGTTGAAAATTCAAGACAATATCTTGAAAATTCAAGAAAATATCTTGAAAATTCAAGAAAATATCTTGAAAATTCAAGAAAATATCTTGAAAATTCAAGACAATATCTTGAAAATTCAAATTTTTTTGTTGAAAATTCAAATCTTTTTGTTGAAAATTCAAATCTTTTTGTTGAAAATTCAAGAAATTATCTTGAAAATTCAAGAAATTATCTTGAAAATTCAAGAAATTATCTTGAAAATTCAAGAAATTATCTTGAAAATATCTTGAAAATTTAAATCTTTTTGTTGAAAATTCAAATCTTTTTGTTGAAAATTCAAGAAATTTTGTTGAAAATTCAAATCTTTTTGTTGAAAATTCAAGAAATTTTGTTGAAAATTCAAGAAATTTTGTTGAAAATTCAAATCTTTTTTTTTGTAAATTCAAATCTTTTTGTTGAAAATTCAAGAAATTTAGTTGAAAATTCAAATCTTTTTGTTGAAAATTCAAGAAATTTTGTTAAAAATTCAAGAAATTTTGTTGAAAATTCAAATCATTTTGTTGAAATTCAAATCTTTTTGTTGAAAATTCAAGAAATTTTGTTGAAAATTCAAGACAATATCTTGAAAATTCAAGAAAATATCTTGAAAATTCAAGAAAATATCTTGAAAATTCAAGACAATATCTTGAAAATTCAAGACAATATCTTGAAAATTCAATTTTTTTTGTTGAAAATTCAAATCTTTTTGTTGAAAATTCAAATCTTTTTGTTGAAAATTCAAGAAATTATCTTGAAAATATCTTGAAAATTCAAATCTTTTTGTTGAAAATTCAAATCTTTTTTTTGAAAATTCAAGAAATTTTGTTGAAAATTCAAATCTTTTTGTTGAAAATTCAAGAAATTTTGTTGAAAATTCAAGAATTTTAGTTGAAAATTCAAGAAATTTTGTTGAAAATTCAAATCTTTTTGTTGAAAATTCAAGAATCTTGGAATTTCCAGATAGTCTATTTATAGTTTGTTAGTACGGAAGGGTGTTGACACCTCATTCGATACGGTGTCGCTGAGGGGACAAGACCGCCATGGAGGAGTCTCTCACGCGGTCCTTGAAAGCTTAAAGTCTGAAAAGGTAATCTGCAATTTCGAGCAATAATATGTAATATTAATTTAAAGTTTTATCGAAGATGCTACGGTCTATGAGGCACCCCAAAGTTTTCAGGTATTGACCCTAAATTGAAACAAAAGTAACCCGGCCGTCTCGACTGAAATGTATTTGTGTGTAATGTATTGCTACATTTTATTACGGCTTTACAATGATTTTACCATACAGCGATTAAAATGGAATATAAAAATGTATTTGTTTACAAAGGGGCAGATAATGTTTAAACTATGTTGAACTGTTAGATTTGTTGCTTAATTAAACCGAAATAAAAATGTTTAGAACTCTGTATATCGCGTGCGTCATAATATAATGTATTTTGACGGTAAGCGACACCTCCAAAGCCGTTACTATGGCAGTACCTTACATGTCTAGACGAGGGTCGTCTAGACCTTTGGTCACGCGACCGCCAGCTCATGAATATTGATAATGTGACGGTGATTTTTGAATGATTGATGTATGAATATTGACACCCATAATCAGCGAGAATATACTCCCATCTAACTTTGATTCTTTTTAAGGAATGTGCAACACATGTACGATACAAATCAACCTTCTGTCTGTAAAAGTGACTAGTCTGTAGCCTAATATTCATTTTAAATACTATCTGCCCCATGCTAAACTCAAGGCGAAAGAAACTAGTCTACTCACCTCATGATTTTCCATTTCAAATCATCTCAAGTTTTCGACGTCGTACTACAAAACTGACAAGTGAGGGTTATAGTCATCAGTCACAGAATATTTGGTTTTAGATGTTTTTTGTATAAATCACAACTGTTCACTGACATATATACACCTCGAAATAAATATTGCAACGCTCCGTTTTTTGACTGCAACAATTTTATAAAAAGAAAAAAGACAACGCGATATGAAAACATTTACTAAAATTGGAAATAACAACCATTTAGCATTGTAGAAACAAATAGAGAATCTCATCCAAGTGTCTTCTGATATCAAATATATCAACACTCGTTGATAAAAAGTAACTTTTATCAACTCTATTTATCATCCATAGTGTACATATTTGAACACAACACTGGCATTAGACTACCAGTGCAGTGATGTCAAAGCATTGTGACGTCATCTTGATTATGACGTCATAGCATTGTGATGTCATTACTTGATGGTATAAAAGCATTGTGATGTCATGTGGTTGACCCTGGCAGAGCATTTTTTTACCCTAAAATATATAAATAATATGATTGTCTAAATTTGATTATACATGTACTTGGTGAATATGTACACTGCCCAAAATGGGTGTTTTCTGTACAATAAATATCTTGTGCAAAATCCACTGTCAAAACGATATCTCCTGTGGAACCCAGTTTTGGATGATAAAAGAAATTACTCAAATAACGTATAACTGAATTTACAATACAGCTTTTTCAACAGCTTGGTATAATAAGTCACATAATAATGGAACATGAACGTCAATATTTGTTGCTGTAATGTGATTATTGACCTGTCATCCTTTCAAGAGAAGTGATGGCACTTTAGTAACTGACTTTTAAACAAAAGTGACTCGTCAAAAACAAACTCGCAAAGACATGGAACTGTCAAATTTGCATAAAATCGTCGATTGCACAAATTTGGCCAGTATTAATGATAAATTATTCGTAGATGCTTAATTTGCAGGCGTTATCTCAATTGTTGCTACTATGCTTGATAAGAGGTGTTGGTGTGTGAGTGTCAACTTGATAACAAGAATGTTGTTAACAATAAATGAATTTGAATTTGTTGTGAAGTTTCTCCTCTAGGAAAATAAACTGACGGGCAAAAGAAAGTATAACACTCACTTGTTTTCCATTATTCAATATTTTAAAGAAAAAATATATACTTTCTTTTGTTCGGTAGTTTACTTATTTTGGGCCAAAATGCAGTACCATCACATTTTCTTCTTATTTTCATAAATTGTGCTTATTGTGGAGTCTTTTTAAGTTAAAACAAATTAGTCGAGAAATAAGCAATTATGTCTAGATTGATCTATATGTCCTAACATTCCCAGCGCCTTCATTTCAGTTTACAAAAGAGAGTTTTGCAATATTTGCTTCCAGATGTACTAATAATAGTAGTATATAATGCACCTACAGCGATAAAACACAGGCGACCAATGGGAGCGACGGCATGTTTTATTTTACGATAACGCATGATACCACTCTGTATTGGACTGCACTCAAGCGAAATCGGAATGTGAGAACCATTCATTACAATTTTATGTACGGGAAAAATTTACGGCATCTCATTAAGAAATAGAAAATTCGTTGTCGTGGTTTATCGTAGAATAACACATATAAGAGAACCAAAAACGCCCAGCGCTGCGTCCTTCGTCTGTTAGGCTCTCTACATGCTATGTTTTATTCATAAGATAAATAGATGCGCTTATTAAATTTCAGGTATTCATTGCTATTCAACGCCCGCCAATTTCGTTTTAAAACCGACGATGTTATAACATAACCATTAGTTGTAGTACTCTCTTTTTGCGTATATATTTCAGAGTGAATAGGACTTTAGAAGTGTGGTTAGGTCAACACAAACGTGAATAATAATTCTACCAATAATAGTAATTAATAAAAGATAGAGGATATTTGGCATTTCCCGTCGAAAACCATGTAGGCCTACATCTCAGAGGCGTTTATTACTTCGGGAGTCATTCGGATCAACCTGTACGACTTACGGACACTGCCGATGTGATCTGTAAGCGGCCAGGATTTTGTACAATTTTGATAGGGGTCAGCATGCGAGGGTCAGTGGTGAATAACTAAATGAAGTTTGACAAATTGTGCAGTATGTACAGGATGTCAAAAGGATTAACTACATGTTTATGTTTTTACACTGTTTGATTGACTCCACAACTTACCAAACATTAAAGTCAATGTGTCAGAGTTGCAAAGAACTTATTAATGCTTCAAAAGCATCGCATGTGTTGCTTTATAGTAATTAAAAGCATAAAAAAGCATGAAATGTTTTTTTGGCGATATCAAAAATGTTTTTAGAACGTTGCTTTCGACGGTGTGATTTCTGTCTCGATCAGTATGTCCGGTGTTAGATAAAGTCCGGTAACATTCACATTAAAGTTTACCGCCTAGCCGGCTGCTGTCAAATGTTAAAATTGACAGTGCCAAAATCTGACACCGGCCGATTTTGCACGCGACGTCATGTGAACTCTTGGTCGTTCGCACTTTGCTGAGTCATGCTGGGGTGTCCCTCTTTGACATTCAATATTAGGACCCATGAGGTACGCAAAACATTGAAAATAACTGCAAACGACACAGGGAAGATTGGTGAAAGTAATGAATTATATGCTAGGCCAAAATAAATTGTTGCCCAGAAACCGCTTTGCAACTCTGACACATTGACTTTAAGCACATTTCAAGCTTCCCACTGATGCAATAAATCGGTACCATTAACCTTTCATCGATAACTAAAACTTCGAACCACTCACTCCTTATAATATTGAGTGTGAACAGTTTATCAACACAGCGAAACCGGTAGCATCCAGTGCTGTGATAATTGCCAAACTAGATACTTGCGCAAATAATTTTGCGTTATCATTTTTGCTAAATTCACGGTATTGAAAATACGAAGAGTTATTTGCTTTCAAAAGTTTTTCATATTTCCAAACAATTCGTCAATCCCTCTCTTTTCATACCACCGGTATGTAATACCGTGAGATAAAATAATCACCTAGTCCGTCTGTGCGTCCGTCCGTCTGTAATCGTTTTGTTTCCGGAGCAGAACTCGAAAACTTTTCGTGATATCTTTCTGAAACTGTGCATGTGTTTTACCCATTTACTGGAGTGGTGCCTTTTGATACTTTCAGATTTCTGTACATTTTCCTTTTTTTCGTTTCCATGGAAACGAATAAAAATAGAGCCATGGGCTCTGTAGCTCATCAGGGTTTAAATATTACAGTTGCATGTAGGTTAAAATTTATTTATTGTCTATAGCTGAGACAAAGCCATCGATGTCTCAATGCCTATGGAGTGTGTAAAAAATGATTTCAGCAGGACCATTTAATCCTGAAGGCGATGACAATAATGTATGTAGGTTTTTAAGCCCATGGCTGTGACCTCTTATTTGGGACCAGAGGGTCACGAAATGTATAAATTAATATCCCCATTAGAGAAGGTGGCTGTACACAAGAATAAAGCTCTCTATTGTCAGTGGGTCTGGATAAGAAGGTTGAAATAGGTTTTTAGGTCGTGACCCCAGTGACCTCTTATTTGGGGTCAGAAGGTAACCAAATCTATAGATCAAGATCCCCATTAGCCAAGATGCCTGCTCACAACAACAAGCTTTCTAGAACTAGTGGTTTGGGATAAAAAAACGAAAGTAGGTTTTAAGATCATGATCTCGGTGACCCCGTATGTGGGGTCATTGGGTCACGAAATCTACAATTTAGGATCTTCGTTGGCCAAAGAGTCTGCACATTAAATTTCAACTCACTTAACCTTATGGAACTTGAGGAGGAGATGAACATAGGTTTTTTAGATTGTGACCCCTTTGACCCTATTAGGGGTCATGGGGTCATCAAAGTTACAAATTAGAACCCCCATTGGCCAAGGAGTCTGCACATTTTATTTTTAACTTTCTAAACCGTTTGGAACTTGAGAAGATGAACATAGGTTTTTAAGGTTGTGACCCCTGTGACCTTATTTGGGGTCATGGGGTCACCAAAGTTACAAAGTAGAATCCCCATTGGCCAAGGAGTCTGCACATGTTATTTTTAACTTTCTAGACCTTTTGGAACTGGAGAAAAAGATGAAAATAGGTTTTTAAGGTTGTGACCCCTGTGACCCAATATGGGGTCACATGGTCACCAAATTAACAAGTGACAATCTCCATATGCTAAGGTACCTGTACACAAATTTTCAGCTCTCTAGTGTATATGGTTCATGAGGAAAACTTTAAAGTCGAAAGTGTCAAAAGTTTACGGACGACGGACACCGGACGACGGGCCATGCCATTAGTCCATCTGGTCTTTGGACTCGATAATTGGATAGGTTCGTTTCCGGAGAAAAACTCGAAAACCATTAATCATATCTATCTAAAACTTTGCATGTGCTTTACCCTATTACTGGACTAGTGCCTGTGAAAAAACATTATTGGTCTTTTTTATTGAAATGTGTTGAAATTAAACTCAGTTCAGGGATAGGTTTGTTTCTGAAGAAGAACTGAAAAAAAACATGAATCATATCTTTCTGAAACATGTTAGTATATATAACCTAATAACTGAATAAAAACTTTATCATTTGTTATATTAAAGATATATCAAATGTGTTAATAGAGGGGACCGGTGGGATATGTCATCTGCCGATGACTCTTATTTACAAAAAGACACAATATAATATATAGATGCAATCAACAGCATATTTTCATTTCACTAAACTTTAAAAAAACGCAAATGTAATAATTGTTATGATACACGTGATGATATATTATAAGTACTGCCTATTAAAGTACTCACGGACATAGGAATAAAATAATTATTAGAGTTTATTCCGTAGTGTGAAATACAATAATGGTTTGAATTACATATATCAATTATTGTCAAACGTTTTCCCAAATTTTATAGTTTTATAGTTAATAGATATGTGCTATATAATTGATAAATATACGAATTTTTTATAATGTTTACAGTCCTCATCACGTGTCAAAAGTTGCTATTCTCACGAGTTCATTCATGACACTGGTTGGCTATGGTTGCGTATGGCATCGATATAAATTCTTTTCTATAAATTTCTGAGAAACGTTTCTGAGAAACTATAATTATATCCCCGGGAGACATAATGTTTTTTCCTCCGTCCGTCATTCCGTTATTCCGTGGTTCCGTGGTTCCGAAATGCGTTCTTTTCCGGGCCATATCTCACAAACCGTTCAATATTTTTTCACGAAACTTTGTATGTGGTTAGACCTAGTGGTGGAGTGGTGCCTTTTGCTACTTTGGTTCCTTTCTGAATTTTTTATCTTGTTCTCGTTTCCATGAAAGCAATTGGAACTTAGTGCAAATTGGGGGTAGGGACCTTTTCCGGTCTCTTTTTCAAAATATATAGACTATTTCTATTTGCTGGCGTCACAAAGTCCCGAATGTGACAAAAGATGGCAACACGAATGGGAAGAATTTAATTTCGTACGAACCTGCCTCCGATTTCACGCGATTTTGGATAAAAAAATGAGTCACAATCCGAAGAAGATCCGATGCAGTCTGATAAAAATACTAAATCATACAACTGCAATGCGAATACAATGCGAAACTGTTTGAATACCGCGCGAACATAGTCCCGATCGTATAGTTTTGGTTCATCGGTACGATTATGCAGGAATGCTACATGATGTCAACAGGATAGCAACACGATGGCAACAGGATAGCAACACGATGGCAACACGATGGGAACACGACGTCGTATTGAGAATTCGATGTCTAAACGCTTTTTAAAGTGGCGTGAGCATCACGTGACCGTGAATAGGTGAACGAACCTATTCACGGTCACGTGATGCTCACGTCACGTTGCTATCCTGTTGACAGAAATAACGGATAAGACCAACAAATGGTTAAATAGATCCATCCAATGTTGTACGCACTGCTTCCTGAGAATTCCCCACCATGACTCAATGCGTTGATTGGTTACACTGGATCCATATAGGAAACTGTGTTTCCCGGAATACCTGTCCACATGTTCATCCCTCAGTAAATACTGCATCTGCTCCACAGATCGGTTCTCTGTTCCAGCATCAGAGCGTATCCGTTCTAGACAACCCTCTAATCGTGTCACAGTCTCCACAAAGTATCCCACAATCACGCTGGGATCATTGTTTGTCTTCCATGCTTCCAACCATAAAACGTTCCTGGAATATCCATCTATGCATCCATGGATACATATACCATAAGGTTTCAGTTTGTCATACCTGTCCATGTGCCAGACGGCGTTCGGGCCAGCAGAACGGTAGACACGGCGCGCGAGACGACGTCTGCTTCGCCGCTTTACACCTTCAGGGTCAATCAAACACAACAATATTCTTACTGTCTCCTTTGACACAACCAAACCGTTTTCTTGACACTTTCTGTGCAGCCATCTGTAACCTTGTCCCTTCCCAGAGGATGTTTCGCTTGCACTCAACAAAAAGAAGGCAACATCAAGTATATCTGAATGTTCCTTCCTTCTATATAACTTCAACTTCAATGTAATGCGTTTAAGGGTCCTAATGCTAAGAATAATCCCGTGATCCTGAGCAAGTAGGCAAAGAATTTCCTGGTTTTATAGTCCAAGTGAGAAATACGTGGATACGTATTGATGGTGCTCCATCTTGACAGTTAATCTATCATTCTAGTTGAAGTTTATGCACGGTTTAATAAATTGCCAACACTTTATCTTTAAATGAAGAACATTTCTTGAATTTTCAAGATAATATCTTGAATTTTCAACAAAAAGATTTGAATTTTCAACAGAATTTTCAACAAAAAGATTTGAATTTTCAACAAAATTTCTTGAATTTTCAACAAAAAGATGTGAATTTTCAACACAAATTCTTGAATTTTCAACAGAAAGATTTGAATTTTCAACAAAATTTCTTGAATTTTCAACAAAAAGATTTGAATTTACAACAAAATTTATTGAATTTTCAACAAAAAGATTTGAATTTTCCAAAAAAAATTCTTGAATACTCAACAAAAAGATTTGAATTTTCAACAAAATTTCTTGAATTTTCAACAAAAAGATTTGAATTTACAACAAATGTTCTTGAATTTTCAACACAATTTCTTGAATTTTCAACAAAAAGATTTGAATTTTCAACAAATGTTCTTGGATTTTCAACAAAATTTCTTGAATTTTCAACAAAAAGATTTGAATTTTCAAC
Source organism: Steromphala cineraria (assembly GCA_916613615.1). NCBI lineage: Eukaryota > Metazoa > Mollusca > Gastropoda > Trochida > Trochidae > Steromphala > Steromphala cineraria. The sequence goes on from CAKAJN010000147.1 coordinate 19,456, forward strand.
AAAATTTCTTGAATTTTCAACAAAAAGATTTGAATTTTCAACAAAAAGATTTGAATGTTCAACAAAAAGATTTGAATTTTCAACACAATTTCTTGAATTTTCCACAAAAAGATTTGAATTTTCAACAAAAAGATTTGAATTTTCAACAAATGTTCTTGGATTTTAAACAAATTTTCTTGAATTTTCAACAAAAAGATTTGAATTTTCAACAAAATTTCTTGAATTTTCAACAAAAAGATTTGAATTTTCAACAAAAAGATATGAATGTTCATCAAAATTTCTTGAATTTTCAACAAAAAGATTTGAATTTTCAACACAATTTCTTGAATTTTCAACACAATTTCTTGAATTTTCAACAAAAAGATTTGAATTTTCAACAAATGTTCTTGGATTTTCAACAAAATTTCTTGAATTTTCAACAAAAAGATTTGAATTCAACAAAAAGATTTGAATTTTCAAGTTAATAAAAAAAATTGCGTGGCCCTAAAAGGCTTCCGTAGTAGGCAGAGTACGACAACACTACAAATTACTTCCTAGATCAATAACCTGAAGATGTGTACATTCAGAGCTAGCTCTTCTCATGACCACCTAGGTCAGCACGCCCTGTTTCTTGATTCTCAGTACAGGGAGGTACCATAAAGTTGGTCATGCTCAACCTTTTTTGTCAATTTAATTTAATAATGCAACAACAACAACAGCAACAGCAAACTTTAACAGCAATTTTACCTTAATGTAAACTACAGAATCATTGGTCAATCGTCAATTGAACACCCCTTGTCGGCCTCGTTAAAATACACTCAGGGGCAGAATAACGCAAAGATACAATTTCTTTAACAGAATTTATTGGATTCGAAGGTTAGGAAATGTACATGTTTAAATGTAAGATAATGTTATTATTAGAAATATATGCATATGATGGAACGTGATGTCCCCAGCTTTCTAGGCATCATGCTTCTGTAAGAAAATGTTTAAGACATTGTCAATTTTAGAAATAAGTGCATGTACATGTGATGGACTGTGATGTCCCCGCCCCAACACAGGTCCCCTAAAACTATGGATTATACTCCTCAATAGTCCAGGAGTTCTTCTACAAAGTTTCAGCTTTCTAGGCCTCATGCTTCTGGAGAAGAAGTCGATAATTTACAGAGTTTAAGGAGAGACACCATGCCATGCCATATGCCCATCAGGCCTCACAGGCCACATGAGCTAAAAGCCATGTCCACTATTATCTATTAATTTAAGGAGATTAAAAAAACTATAAATTTTAAAAGTCATTATTTTTCAAAAACTTGATCAGACATTGTTTTTAAATTCTTAACTTACTTCAGTTCACCGATGAAAGTAATCCTCATTCCGTCTTAATCATAAACCACGGCTTAAACTATCTCGCATCTTGATTTTTATGGTTTCTTTTTGCTCCTGAGTGAATATGGAACTATGATATTAGAAATGGGTCTCAGATCTTTTCCTGTTTGTATTTCTCAATAATTTGTGTTCTACAATGTTCATAAAAGTTGAAATATTACACTTGTTTGTATGGTTTATGTTAGAATAAGAAGTTTGTATTTCTACAGAATCCATTGTTTATAAGGAATTCTTATCATATAAGTTCTTGACAAAAAGCAACTCACTTTCACTACACCGTCATAATCCGTCTCGTCAGAAAGCATGCACAAACAAATGATGTAAGGAACCTTCCACGATCATGGTTGAGGATACTTGAATACAAGTCGACAGATTTTTGTCAATTTTCGTTAATTTTTTAATTGAAAGTGAGTTCTTCTGGCAATTTCCTTTTAAGAAGGTTCTGTTCGATGAAGCCATCTAGATGCATTTGAAATTCTCCTTCCTGCCATTGTCAATGAGAATTGAAACAAGACTTAGTGGTAATGAAGTCGGAACCGATCCTTCAATACCAAACACTTGTGATTGTTTGAAACAATGGTTTATGCAACACATTGGCGGCGGGATTCACGTGCATGTGATTGCGTTCGCGAGACTGTTTTTTTTCCAAAAAAATAATCCTTATTTTATCACCAATTAGAACACTGTCATTATGAGGGTTAACTTTTTGGTTTCAGCATATACTAAAAATTCAACTTTTTTTTGAGGGTGCTTAACCTTTTTGGGTGTAAATAGGACATTTGCTTTGAAAATTAAGAAAATGGAAATTTAAAAAGTGATTCTTGCCAAATGCGAAAATATCAATTCTGCATCGGTGACAAAACAATGCCTCAAAACCTTTTAGTAACGATCCTTTATATTGCTGCTAGGTTTAGTTTCTTATGTTCAAAAGAAACCAAAGTTACATGATATTTGCACTTGTACTCATTGGCAAGTGAACAAACTTAAGGAACACAGATGTATGTATTATTGCTGCTAGACTTATTTGATTTATGTTCAAAATAAACCAAAATTACATGATATTTGCACTGGTACACATTGGCAAGTGAACAAACTTTAGGAACACAGCTGTATGTATTATTGCTGCTAGACTTATTGTATTGATGTTCAAACGAAATCAAAATTACATGATATTTGCACTGGTACACATTCGCAAGTGAACAAACTTTAGGAACACAGCTGTTTGTATTATTGCTGCTAGATTTATTTGATAAATGTTCAAACGAAACCAAAATTACATGATATGTGCACTGGCTCACATTGACAAGTGAACAAACTCAAGGAACACGGCTGTATGTATTATTGCTGCTAGATTTATTGTATTGATGGTTCAACGAGACCAAAATTTTCCGATGTGCATGGGTCAATTTTTTTTCTATTGTCAAGGAACTTGGAGGTCCTGCCATTTTTAACAAAAGGTACGGATCCAGGACGGATATGTTGGAATAACTAACTCTTACCCTGTAATTTTGTTATGGGTTTTGACGTTCTGAGAAAAGAAACTAGTTTCGAAATCTTCGTGTGTACTCTGCACAGCATATCAATTGAACTTAACTACAGATTCTGTGTAGAATAATATAATTTAACATCATATCAAAAGCTTAGATATCACAATAAAGAGGAAAATCGTTGTTTTTCCTGCAATTTCCATTTCTTGCAATAATGTATACATGACATTTAATTGAGATAACTTACTATTATCAGCCATATTCCATTTCTCACAAATATATGACAATAGTCAAGTGTCTGATAAGTACATTTTCTCAACTTTCAATTAATTACTAGGGTGAGTTCATTATGTTGGACAGATGTTGTTTTGAAGACTCGAACGGGGAACTCGGGCAAACGGATAATCATTCGACCTCAAAAACTAATGAAAGGTAAGAAGTAAGTCAAAAAGGAAATGTTCTCGCTCCTAAATGTTAAATTCATTTTTCCGAAGCATACAGAAATGACCGAGGTTCTGCGAATAACCACTATTTGATTGCACAACTACTCCGTCAGGACTTCCACCTTTTCCCCCATGCATTTGGCTAATTAAAACAGAGGCTAGGTCAAAATAAAATGACTGAGTTGTTTCTATGGGGAGAGAATGAGGGGTAAGGAGATGTAAGGGTTTTTGGATAAAATCGATGACTGTATAAATTCAAGCAACCAATAAATTGGATTGATAAAAACAATATTAACTTATTGCTTAGGAAAGTTTTTGTCGCTATTGCACTCAGTTAGATAACCTCAATAGTAACTAGAGGAAGTTCAATGCAGTTCAATTTTCATATTCCAACACGTACACTTCATTCAAGATTAACTGTAACAAAAATCCACCATTCAGTTCAAATCAAAGAGTTAACACACCTAAAACCCAAAGAGCAAATAATCACAGACAGTCAGACATTTTATTCATTCTTACCTTATACAAAAATATCAAATAAACGATATGGTCTATGTGCAAAATAGAGATTGATGCTTTACCGCCCCACTCCTGTAGAGCCTCAGCGTCATAAGATGATCACAAGACGAGAAGCAAGCGCCCTACACAGGGGGTCGTTTTGATATGGGTTTTCGGTTGAAATAACATTTTCTGCAGGTGAGATTTAGGTCAATCTGAGGTATTTACCTTTCTTAATAACTACTATTCCCTTATGTCTATGTATGGACGTAAACAGTGTGACAAAGAGGGCGAACCTACTAGGAAACATTGTTAACAATATGAGCTTTCTCTTCCTAGTTTCGTTTTCGATTAAGAAAATGTTTGTGTCACCGCAAGCGTCAAATAAAATGCTTTTAGGTTTTTAAAAGTCTCAAACTAAGGGTGAAATGTCAAGATCATTGTCAGCGACATTCAGTTTTGTTTCATTTAAAACGATTTGAATTGTCTACTTGCAAAGGACAATGAGGGTCTACATGAGTGGATATTTACACAGTTGTATAACCACTGATAATTTTCGCACTGACAGTACTCAAACTACTTATCTAGGTCAAGGTAAAGATTATGTGATGAATAGAGGCATTGAAACGTTAACCACTTTATAAAAGGGAGGGTCTACATAGTTTTACAATGATTTACAACCACTGTGATATCTACTATTAAAGAGTAAATAAACATAAATATAAACTTGATCGCTTGTTTCTAAAGGTCGTTGAATAAGGGATAACAATTGCATTATGTTTAGATTATTGATATTTCCTGCAAATTGAAATCTTTGATCAGATTTGGTTTTGTTTTCTATCAGTTTTCATTTAGACACATTTGCGTAAATAAAGTCAGTATTACCAGTCTTTGTCTTAGTTTAAAATAAAAATCCCCAGGCCACCATGTCGCTGATATATAAAAAAGTAATCGCATGATACAGATATTGCGAGTGAAAATATTGTCATATTGTCTCAATTAAATTTGTCTTTTATGGAACCTGACATAACTTTAAGACATTTAGTTGTGACTAGATAAAAACATTCAAACACATATTGAATGAAATAAAAATAAAATGAGACAAATTATTAGCATTAAGAGAATAAGATTAGATCGGCATTTAATACTTAGATTTTATATATTGTAAAATACTTTACCTTTTATTATCAGTTATATATAACACAATTTTGTATTTAACGAGTAACATCACTTCTCATGCAGTTTCATGACACTACGTAGTTCTATGACACAGGACTTTATTTTTGATACACACAGCAAGTCAATTCATAGGTCTTCTTTTTCCCAAACACCGCTCTCCTATTACAACTACAGATCGATTATCTTGTGTCACATGCTTTACTATTAGTGAGGCTTTCGAGGGGAGGGCTCTGTATAAAATGTTTTGTCAAATTCAGCATTGCAACAACATTTCGTTTCGTCTTTGAGTTATTGATGATTATAAAGGGTTGGTGTAAGATGGCAGTCATAAAGCCAATGCAGCTGTTATGTCCTTTAATTATTGTGAGAACAACTAATTTGATGAACATGTCCTTCTTATGATTATACTTAATTGTCAAAGAAAAGATGTTTGAATTGTTAAAATTGTAAATAATACATGAAAAATAAACATTAATTTTCGTTTCTTGTTAGAGGTTAAAAATAAAACATAAAAATGTTGAAATATTGAGATTTAAATTTTAAATGTAGATGGCATAAATATGGAATTAGAAATAAAAAGTAACAGCCGATTTTAATCAGTACTTTGAAGTGTCAGAAATGTAATCTTTTCAATTGTATTCCAGCAATAATAGATTAAGTAAAGTAACGTGACATTCTAATGATAGGCAATTTATGTAACCTGTAATGTTTAGTACATGGTATATTTCAATTTTGGCGCCCTAATCGGAAAATTGAGGCTAACCAATGCACCACTATTGTTTGCAAATATTACCATTAATCAATCACATTCATATTTATACTTTTCAATATTCATTATTAATCTAAATTTAATGTCATTTAATGAACAACCTCTATGGACTAATTCAAGGTATCCTGAGCCAATAAATAGCTTTTCCTTAAATAATGAACATATTGATAAGATGTATAACCAGAGAAAAATAGGTCATTTTTACATTTATATATCTTTGGACAAGGCAGTGCTTCGTTGCTTTTATGATTTTGATCTTCATGATGCTTGAAAATATTAAACTTTCATAATGATAAGCATACAAAAACTGAATCGATTTAAGGGTTATATCAATTTTTTTCTTTAAACGACTATTCAAAGACACTGATGTGGCAGCAATATCCAAAGGAATATGAATGAATATATATGTATATAGAATGAACAAAATGTATACTTTTGAATAAATGCTAGCTTGTTTCCATGGTTTCCAATATGTCTTGCTATGTGACAATTTGCGCAACATCATGATTAATCTTTATCAATAAAAATGTCGTATTTCCGGTACAGATTTATGCAACCTTTCTGTCAAAAAATATCGCATCGCAACAGATTGTATATTCAAATAAATCAATTAATACTGACCCACTCCTGTAGAGCCCCATGGCTATCAGTCACGCCACCATAGCCTGGCAAGTTGATTCGTGTTGATATGCGTCTTTCGACGACTAACATTATCTTGAAATGAAGAAAGGACTTACTTGAGGTATTTACATTCCTGTATTAGTATTTAAACCCTATTCTATATTATAAACTGTAAATTAATATCAAATTCACTGGACAATCAGCTTAGCAAATTTGTTTTCGTTTTTGAATTACGCATTGCTTACATGCTTGCGTGTTTTTAACGCTTTATCATACAAATGATGCAACGACAGGTATTGGTTATGCACTAGGAAAGTGATGGTCTTAATGAGCTGGCAAATATAGAGAGGATACTTCACGACGTTCCATTTAATACTATTAAACGAGCATGATTTTGTAGAAAACGAGGGAAAGCAAGTTTGATTCAAAATCATACCAAAGTTTAATAACATAATATTAACTGGAAGGAAGTTTGGTATTCTGTATTCCTTGTCCTAAAAAAACAGCAAAATGTTCGACAATTTTCTGGTACCAACATTTTCGGGACTCGGCAGTCATTGTGAGGGTGCGCTTACACTTTGACGTCACTCATACTTACATTGCCATATTGCACTAGTTCAATATTGCCACATAAATATCACATTCGCGGGCAAGTGATAAAACCATCTATATAGGTACGTAACAACTTGTGTAATTGCTGTGCAAACAATTATTTTCTGTAAGAAAATAGTTGACACACGGAAGTGTGCACTCAAACGTATTATATAGCTACGGTGCAATGAAGGTATATAAAAGTAGGTGTTTGGAAAGGATGTATTGTTTGATATTGTTGTTAATTGTAGAAATGCGCTTGATGCTAGTAGGTTAAGAGAGCTTACTTCATGTTAAAGGGGCAGTACGTAGCATATCTTTAGGAACAGGAAAATAAGGTGATGTCAGGACATTAAACATAAATGGTTCCAATTGAAAGACAATGTGTTTAAACTAGATGAAGTACATGTAGTAATAAATCAAATATGTAATGTAAAATTCTGTCATGCGATTCCTTTTTCTTACACAAAATGAATCACAGTTGTTCACACAAAATTGGTTTATTGATGATTGGTTGTTGATGTTGATAATGTTGACATTATCAAAATAATACATTGCGCATTAATTAACAATTATCAGTGCAAATTTGAAATATAACATTTGAAAAAACACCTTGCCCAAATTAGTTCAAACGGTATCTATCATAAAATGTGCTTGCATGTTACATGTAACATTAGCCATGTGTTACTCAACATGATCATGTTTGATAAATACAGTAGGTGTTTCGCATGCGTCAATACCTTTGATTTTACTAATGGCAGCACTGATTACACCATTTATTGTATTTTGTTAAGATCCAAGATGGCGACGGCAGGCAAGCTGCAGGATGACTTTCTGACCTGCAATATATGTATGGAGGATTATCAGGAGCCAGTGACTCTAGCCTGTCAACACTCCTTCTGTAAGAGCTGTCTGCAGAAATATATTCATACGAAAACAGAAGCCTTGAGAAACAAGACCATCCCCTGTCCCACGTGTAGACAAGAGACCCCAGTGCCTCACCCTGACAGACCGTTGGAAGAGTGGTGGGGCAGCTTAAACCAGGACTGCTTCTAACTGGACTCATGGACTCGGTTGTTGAAAGTGAGGTTGATTTATCTTCTCCACTTTATTAATCAGTTCTTGTGATGGGAAATAGAAAGAATGAAAATGGATTTCCAAAAGTGTCAATTGGAACAAAAATTAGTCAGTATATGATACAGCTTTCATCCACAAACATGAAATATGAATATTCAGTTAAATTGATATCTAACTGTGACAAGTATAATTAGGTCTTAGCGTATGGTTCTGTAATAATCAATACAATTGAGAAAATATGAAGATATTATTACTCAAAATACTTGTATCATTGCAATTACACGTTTATTCCACAGAGCCCAGATACTGTTCGATGTGCAATGAAGAAGGGCAGACAACTCCTGCATCAACGTGGTGTGCAGACTGCCAGATGTGCTTATGTGAGGGATGTCTTAAGCTTCACAACAAAGTGCCAACTGCCAGGAGTCATGATGTATCAACACTGACTGGGGACAAGACGCAGAGGTTAAAGAAGAGATTTATGTGCACAGAACATGATGAGAAGGTAAAACTCTTTTGTAAAGATTGCAGGAAGTCTCTCTGTACAATTTGCTGTAGTATTAGTCACAGGAAGTGTGATAATGTCGTCACAGTCCAGAATATGCTACCAGAGATCAAAGTTCATCTGAAGAAACGTCAGGAGAAACTTGCAGGAGAAACTGAAAGTAGCAAAGCAGAGCTTGCAAACTATCGAGAGGAGGTAGACGAGTTCCTGATGAAATCAACATCAGTGAAGACTGACATCACCAAAACCACCCAAGCTGCTGTCAATCATCTTCGTGCAAAGGAGAGCGATCTTCTGAAGAGACTTGATCTCATAACTGATCAACAAACAGATAAAATGACGTTCAAGATGAACACAAAGCAGACAGAGACTCAGATGTACCAGCAACAGTCTCAGACCATCCAGCAGGCCCTGGAGTTGGAGGATGAGGCGCAGCTATTTGATATGTATCTGTCCTCTAGCGCAATTGCTGAAGCAGACATCACATTGAAACAGGAAGAGGTGAACACAAATGTAGTTGACATCAACTTCATACATTCCACTGAGAACCTGAAGAAGGAAATTGGAAAGATGGCTATTGAAGTTTCCCATGAGACAATAGATCTGACAGCAACACCTCTTCTGCATGAGGTGCTGGGTGTCAAAGAAGTTGATGGCTTCAATTTTAGAGATGCAGTTGTAATAAACTCATCCGAAACAAGAGTCACATTAATCACTGACTTTCAGTCGAAAGAACTAACATCATATTTTCAGAAGAACGGACGATCATGTTCCAGTGTCCTCAAAATGTCTGATAAACCATGGTGTATAGCTATAGTCAAAGACAGGACTGTAGCCGTATCCCAGCCGCACTCAAAGTACCTCAGCATAGTCGCTGTGACTCCTGACCTGAAATCCCTATCTACAATACAGACACGTAAGGAATACTGGAGCCTGTCTTCTGTGGATCAATCGACACTGGTGGCAGGTTGTCAATATCCACCCTCTGTTGACCTGATTGATATGATGGGAACAATCTTGAAGACCTTCACCTCATCATCTGCAATTGGAAGAAGTTTCAAGGAGCCTGACTACATTCACGTGACCAGACAAGGCAATATCCTTGTATCAGACTATGGTCTAAAGTCTGTCATCTGTCTGACACGGTCGGGAGAGGTCGTTTTCAGATACACACCTACTGACGACAGAGGATTGACCTCTCCATATGGAATCACATCCACCCGTACAGGAGAAATTCTTGTAGCTGATTTTTTAACACACAAAGTTATTCATCTCAGCAAATCAGGAAAGTTTATAAGAGATGTTCTGACAAAAAAGGATGGTTTGTCCTTTCCGTTTGGTTTATGTGTTTATGAAAATAAACTATGTGTTTCGATGAGGGATAAGGGTATACACAAATACAAGTTTGCAAAATAGTAGAACAGAACTTTGTGGTTGAGTTGATCTTTTTTTCAGAACAGTTACAACCAAAAACTGTACAAGTATTCAATTGAAAAAACGTTAAGTTACATGTAAAATGGCCGAATTTCAAAATCTATTTTCATCTTCTTCTCATTTGGCCTAGAAAGCTGACCCTTATCTACAGACTCATGACTAGTGAGGATCATTATCTATAGCTCTGAAGACCCAGTGACCCCGAATGAAGGCCACAGGAAGGATTACAATATAGGTCATATATGATGATAGACCAACATTTAGAAAGTCAACAGTATTAAAACGTTTTTTTATAGATAGGCGTATCCGTGATTTATTGAACGATATATCTGTACTATATAAAATATAGGAGGAATTGATGAATGTTCATTGCCAATTGTCAGGGAAATATTCTTTCATCTTGTAATGTATACTGTTAAAATTGCCTATGGTAACAATGACTATTTTATATATAAACAACAATTCATTTTAAATTAGTAAAGAAAAAAAACCTAGGTCTTTAGTTCAAATAGCGACGTCATCTTAGTGTATTTCATTGTTTTAGCTAAAATGGAAACGATTTTTCTGCTCTTCTTTTTTAAGGAATGCTTGCTTTTCAGCTATATCTTTTATGTGACTATTTTGTCTCTAATTAGAAATAGTAATGATCGACCCAACGTCCATTTAAGTTTACAGATACTTTGAATACTCGTTATTAATTACATTTTACAGTCACGACACAATGGTGAATATATGACAATGGGTGACTTTTACCAGTTTCAAATTATTTTTAGACCATTTTTATTAAAGTTGTATGCAATATTTGGCTAATTGTTGGCAAATAATTTCCAGACCAATTAATGAATGTGTAAACATTAAGCATCACTAAATTTGCTTCAAGACATGTGCGTTGCGTTTGAAATTCTAAACAATGATACGATGACATGATATTTTCAATTAAATTCATTCTACTGTTACAATGCGTCATGTCCTGGTATGGTATACGGAGTCCGCTTATCCTTTAGTCTGTGCGATGTGACATCTTGTGCGCAAGAACCCATGTACATTGGTCGACAATCGGTACATTAAAACATTGGAAACTGTTTATGAAGGCAAATTCAGTGATTCACAACAGGGTTTTTGAAAACAGGGTTTTCAACTGATCATTAGATCAATAGAAATGATTTTGAATACGGGAAACACTCACACTCTCCCCCTAATCACTTGGGAACTGACTTGGGTCTTCAGCGGTCTACAACAAGTATCTCCTGATGAACAAATACTCATGTTTGTACCTAATTTAGTTCGTAGTATTCATGTATTACATCAGTAGTTAAAGAAAAAGAAATATTAAACATTAAAGTAACTATATCTCTAACTGTTTTCTTCAGTATAGTTAATTTCAAATTGGTACATGGAAAAATAATTCGACTCCTTTGAATAAAAGCACTTTTCCGATGTTGAATAATTAAACATCAACTTTAACTCTTTTTCATAACATATTTTAATGAGTGTATCTGACGGGAATAATTTCTCAGTATTTATGGCTTATTATATATATATATATTATATATTGAGATATTTCATCACCTGATGACTTTGGATTTTATGTTGATTGAATTTCACATATGAAAATAGATGGAAGGATGAATGGGTGGATATTTGAAATAAAGCAATAACAAGATATTTCTCATATCATTCAAAATGATAAGTGTTCTAATCAATATGCATGATGAAAGCAAACTCACAACAACTGTACAATTGTATTCATTAATTGTATCAAAGTTAAAATATAACTGAACTATATTTCAGGAAATAAGCATAGGAAAAAATTGCTTGTAAACATTCAAAAACACGACCATTAATTATTAGTTCAGAGATAGAAAATAGAATTTCAACTACGGCTACTTGACAGCTTATATCATTCCCTATCAATACATTCACAGTTTAAATTAAAAAGAGATTGACATGTTCCACATTTTATGACTTATTATATTGTCAGCTTCGGATCTTCCCCATCCCTGTTGAGCCTCATTGCCAATAGTATCGACACAGACTCGTAACAGCTTGATCCTATTCCTGTGTGATTTGGGGTGGAAATAATGTCTGTAAATGGGAACTGTGAATTATATCAGGTATTTTACATTTCTTTTCCTAATACA
>CAKAJN010000148.1:0-31501 GCA_916613615.1 Steromphala cineraria
GAATTTTGAATATTTTGTTTGCTACAACTGTGGAGTTGATTTATTCAAGTTGAATTATATACAGAGAACATTAATGGTGCTTTATGATAGTATTGTTTAGAGGTTTTGAGCATTTGAGGAAGGGGGAGACATCTGTTTTTACGGGTAAAAACATTTTCTAGTTTAACTAAATTTTTTTTTCATATTTGATTAATTTTGAATTTTTCGATCACATTTTTTGAAAAATGTCTTCATAAAGCTTATCACTTCCAGGGATATCATTTCCAAAGCAATAAATTCACCCAAGACAAGACCGCAATATTTGAACCTGAGCCATCTGACATCTTGTGACTTTCAGTTTCAACCCCTGCTTTGTTTCTGACATCAAGCGCAATACAAAAACTTCGTCACGTGCATAATTTTATTCCAAAATGTCAGTAAGATAGTGTTTTTTCATTGAATACATAACTGTTACCATGTGCTTATATATTTAGTATAAAGGGGCCGCAATACAAATGTACCTAATATTCTTTTGAGTAGTATATATGTGTGTCACTAAAATCTATCGACTCTCGTTCGTATAACAGCATGTTTTATTGGTATAAAATGATCTAACAAAAATCGATAATGAATGTTACCAACGGCTTGACTATTTTTTAGAATAAAAGACTGCAAAAAGTACATGGATGGGGTGTCATGGGTCGCTTTCAAGTATTTCGCTTAGATCACGGGTGTTAGTATTATTGCAAGCCCGCAACACTACTGTGGTTATGTAATGCGGTGAAACTTGCGAACATCGGCTGGAACTAGCGAACAATGGGACGTACTGCGCTTAAATTCAGTGTAGTATTGCGTGTAGAACTTAATCAAATGCAGACAAAGTTGCCAGGCCCCTACCTACGGACTTCATTATCCCTAGCCGAACGCGCTAACCACTGCGCTATCCCGCCCCCTCAATTATTAATATAAAGTATTGTTTCATGTTCAGTTCAGCTACGCAAATCAATTTGCCCTTAGCAAAATCAGGCGTTTGGAATCAGTACTGCATGCAATGATATTCTTGACAGAGCGTGTTCAATTGTCAGTTTTTCTGTGCGGTCGAAGGATTTAAGTGTTTTTGATTAAAACTTATAATATTCTATAATAAGATGTTTTAACTTTCCATTGTAATTTGAACACTTCTTGTATTTTATACAGGTGTGCGGTATTTTGAATACCCTGGACTGTTCGACATCATGGATAGTTTGAGGATCACAGCAAGATGAACTCATTAGTTCAGATTTCCTTGGATCTTATCCGCCAATAAAATAGAAACTCGGTAAGATGATTTACAATATATTGTGAAGTTATTAACGATTGGATATGGTACACACACACTCCCTCATACACACGCACACACAACAAAATATAATGAACATTATTCGTCAATGGCATACTTGACAATTTTCTGAAAACATGGGATAGTACTTGTAATAACAGCGTCACCATTTTTTTTTGAAAGGATGGAGCCATTGAGAACCAATTTCGTATGGATAAAGGGACAGTTACACGTTTTAGGGTGAATGAAAGGTGATGTAATTTTACCTTTCCCCAGAGGCAATATGAATAGCTTAAATCCTATCAACAGCCAGACGTCATAGCTGATGGGAATTATTGTTTATGGATTTGTTAACTAGTTGGCCCGGAACAGAGAGATCACGTTATATTAAATATTATACTACTCGACCAAGGTTTAGACTCATTGATGTAATGGCATATGTTCTAGCGCAAATAACGAAAGAAGTAGTGACTCTAATCTGCCTGTTTGAGCATAGATGCAGTAACCGCGATGAAACAAAAGCTGAAACAATATATTCGATCCCAATAATGTAGTACTGTCCCCGATACCAGCGTTCATTTTTACGTCAAAACGCACATTTTATTATGATTGTTAAGCTCCAAATAACGTCAAAAGCATGACACTTGGGTATCAGGTAAGGTCTGAGCAGGAATGATTCAATTTTACGAAGTAAGTCAATTCGACAATTACAACCTGATCGCGAGTCTAAACGTTTGTCGAGTAGTGTCCGAGGATATATATAAGCAACAGAGTAAGTGTACCTGTATTGTTTTAATGACATTTGGTCTCTATTTGTTTTTTATTTAGGTGATGAATAGCTCAGCATGTTGTTTGCAAAAATAACCTAATATGTTTAGTTATGCCATGTTTTATTTACAGATGCTCTCGAAATTGGAAGTGCCAATGGAACAATCATTCTCAACATGAGTCGTCGTTTCGTAAAGACTCGGTTTACAGGATCTGTCCTTGATATTGCAAAGGTGAGAGCTGATGAACGAAGAATAAAGAACTGCGAATTCACAATCCTTGACGTCTGTAATGTACTGGAGACTCCCGCCAAGCAGTATGATTAGTTCTTCGTTCGTGACGTCATCCATGACCTACCAAATCCACTAGAGGCATTAAAAGGGGTGTACCGTATTTTGAAACCGGCAGGCATTTTCACAATTCTGGATATTGTGCTTCGTGGCTCGATGGCAGAAAATATTGGAAATTTAGGAGCAGCCTTTTACTACACCGGCGGAACTTTTGTTTGTATTCCTGAGAATTTTCAAGGTGGGGAATCGGAAGCCCTTGGGCCTTGCTTGGGGATTGACGTTGCTCGAGGGAAGATTGAAAAATCTGGATTTAAGCTGTTGAAGGAACACCAGACTGCGTCGAGGCCGATGGAAACTACTTTTGTCTGTCAGTTACCAGAGTGAAGTCTTAAGAAGAATTGTTCAAGGGTTTGCATTCAAGTACGATTTACAATATATTATACCCCACTTCCGGTCTCGTTGCTATGGTTTCCTTTGTTCTAACTGTAGGTGTATTGACAGATACACCTCTCCTTTCTCTGTTGTAACTGTAGGTTATCCACTGATACACCTCAACTTTTCTAATACACCTACTCTTTATGGTTATTCTACACTTAGTCAGGAGAAGAGATCTTCAATCTTGGCAAATAAACGGACGTGTAAAATTTAGAATTATAAGTTTGAGACTTATGATCAAAGATGGTGGGAATCGAACCAGGGACCTCGATGTTGAGCAGCGACTCTATCGACTGAACTAATGAGGATTGATACAAGCAGAGGTATTTTCTGTTGTGTTATGTATATGTATGTTCTATATTATATAAGCCTATGTATATAAGTACTAGCCTGTACCAAATTTAATGTAATGAAGTAAGTTTATGGTTTTAAACCGCAATAAGATAAGTATTGTTAATATTCTATTGATCTAGTTAGGTCAAGAGCTGTATACTTAAAGAATGATGGAATGCTCTTTTTCGTCAAATATGATTCGACCGGAGTGGGATATAAGTCAGTTATACCCACACTTCCCTCGGTGTATCGCTCAATAACCTCCTGTTTGAATCGTGGTTCCTCGGCTCCGCTACGCTACGATAGACCTCGGGAAGTGTCGGTATATCTATAACTTGTATTTGACAATCAAGTGTTGGATCAGAAGTTAATCATTAAAATGCAGAATCTCTAATATAAAGATATCAAATAGATAGATGTGTCTATCGATGCATAGTTTTTCTGGTCACTTTGTATATAACCGTATAATCAAGAGTCGACCGACTACCTATTTGTTGAGAGAAAAAACAACTTTAGCGTGCATTAGATATTGTGTCATGTCTTGTTATATAAAACTATTGAAGTTGCCATGGGTTTAGTTCGGACGCCCTAAAGTCAAAATAACTTTATCGTAAACTTTTATTTTTGTAAATCATTATTGAAATCTTATGACGTTTTGAGGGATGAAATACGACAAGTTTTTAGCTCTGAGCTAGTTTTGGAACTTTACTGTTGTAGACTAAAACAAGTACAGGTTGACCCCCTCTATGGGTTGAGTGGTAGATTAAGTAATATTACCCATACGGGCGAGGATACACGAGTGGATATTTTTTTGATATCCGCACATGTGCTTTTTAGTGATTCTCATCGTTGATTGGTCGGTTCCTAAGAGAATGAAAGACGATTGGTCGATGAAACTATTTTCAAGTTTCATTGATAAATCGAACGTGTCGAACGTATGTCGATTAGGTTAAAAATAAAAACGTAGAACGATGAATATTACTGTACATCATATAACTTACAGGTTGATATTTAAACGCAGTATTATTTGAAACTATTCATCTACGTGTTAAATTTCATTGTGATCTCAAGATAGTGCTTTTTCCAAAGGTACAATAAGCGCTGTCTGTTTGTAAACAAACATGGCTGCCATCGAAAATTCATGAAATCTATCCAAGCACAATAATTTCACTGATCCATTAATAAAAAAAACACATAAACACCATAGGGACTCAAATTCAATACATACCTTCATGAAAGCAGTAACTTTTACAAATCAACATACTCATAGTTGATCAGCCCTGGGAACAATCCTACAGTGATCACAGGCCGATTAGAGTTATCGTTCTTGACACTTGCTACGTGAATGAAAGGAACGTCGAAAGAAACAAATGTTGTTCAAGCTTAAGATTATTTGATTATCCTGACATACAGACTTGTTTTGATGCATTCTTTGTATGTTCCTCTTAAATATATTGTACAATAAGTTTTCGACACTAAATGCATTTATCAAAACCATTCTTACTTCTTAATAAATTTAATTACTTTTCATTAAAATCCCCCCTTAAACAATAATGGTATCCTTGCTTATTTGCGCTGAGCTACTTACGCACTGCGCAACTGACCAGGGGAACCACTTCCACCTCACGCCCTCATACGTCATAATTTATCAACCGCTCCCTTTCATTCTCATTCCCTCGCTTGCTCCCGCTCAAGTAACATCGTTTCAACCGTTTGTGCATATCATCAACAAGCAGTCGTGCCGCATACCGCGTACGATGGCACTCGTGAGACGCCTCGTTCTGTCTTGCTTGCGGTACAATATCACATTCAAAGCCGTTTATATCAACACTCTTGACAATGTTATTGCTGACTCTATCTCGAGATTTCAGATAAACAAGTTCCGCAAGTTAGCACCAGCAGCGGACATAACTCCAACACCTATCCCGGACGATGTTTGGAACTTCTAGACTTGGAGGCCCAGCGTTTGTTGCAAACATCCCTGTCGACAAACACTTGGTCTACATACAACACGGGCTTACAGACCTTCAACACCTTCAGACAGAAGCGCGAGTTTTCTCCAGTATGGCCGGCCACAACAGATCAGGTTGTACATTTCATTTCGTATCTTTCAGTTAACCATTACTCTAGCAGTACAGCAAAAACATACATATCTGCTCTTTCTTCCTATCACAAGTTAAATGGGTGTCTAGATTGCACCGATCACTTCTTAGTTTCTAAGTTACTTGCTGGCATGACTAGAGACCAGTCCCGACGCGACACACGTAAACCAATCACTTTTGATTTATTAAAACTTATAATTCGTAACCTCCCAGCAGTATGCATAAACGTGTATGAACAACATCTGTTTGCAGCTGTTTTCTGCGCCGCATTTTTTGGATTTTTCAGGGTCGGGGAACTTGTGCAAACCTCTGCGGACCAGCCTGGCATTGCTCTCAATGATGTGAAGCTGGACACATCCGCCGGGCGAGTACAATTTATATTGAGACACTCTAAGTCAGATAGGCAAAATACAGGCGTCATGGTTACCATTCCGTCACTAAATTCAAATCCAATGTGCCCTGTTTCAGCCCTACAAACTTACTTTAAAATTCGCCCAAGCAGACCGCTTCAGGCCTTTGTCCATTTTGACCACTTGCCCCTCACAAGATACCAGTTCCAGGCCGTATTAAAAAAGGCTTTAGCGCACAGTAATCTTGACACCTCATCATTCTCTTCACATTCCTTTCGGATCGGTGCTGCAACTACAGCGGCAGCAAACGGCGTTGACCAAGCAACAATTAAAAATTATGGTAGATGGGGTTCTGATGCTTTTAAATCCTATATTCGTTTGCTTTTATTTGTTTGACATACTGTGTGATGCCTTTTCTCCTGTTCCTATCGCCTATTTTGTATTTTCAGTATGGTTGGTCGGCTCATCCTACTTAGCCAGGGCCAAACAGTCGCCGGGGCATCACATTGAGGGTGCGAGGTGGTTTGTGCGGGGAGGCATGAGGCTCTGGGAACTGGTCCCACTCATCGAGAGGGAGTCTCGTAGGAGACGCCACCCAGCAGTACTTGTCATCCACCTGGGATCGAACGACATGGTCCAGGTGAAGACGTCTCTGCTGTATCTCAACATCAGTGAGGCCCTCCTGCGTGTACAGCTTTTAATGCCGGATACCCGGATCGTTTGGTCCGACATGCTGCCACGCCGCCACTGGGGCGGAGCCAACTCCTTTGGGGCCATCGATAGAGCCCGCAAGACGCTTAAAGCGGGACTACGTCGAGGATAAAGATGTGTCTCATACTTATCGACTTAGGCTTCGTTAGCTCGTTAGCAAGTCGGCTAGCTCAGCTCAGCGCAGCGCTAATGAAAACCAACGCGGTAAGGAGCTTAGAGCTCGTCATCGCAAGAACTTGATAGGATTAATTGTCGTCGATTGATTGAATCAACTCTTAGACAATGAGTTGCTTTTATAACTAAACACTTCAGTGTGTAATCTTTTATGAGTATACAGGAGATTATTCAATCAAGATTGAGTCATCTCAATAGCTTTGACAGTGATCATGAGTTTTATTTCGAAATACTTAAAAGCGTCAAAGGTGTATAATTATGAACCCGTTTTTGAATTTTCGCCATACTCTTGAGAAATTGGGAGGGGGTCAGACTCGGCAAAAATGCGTGGTATTCGGGATACGGTCACGAGAAGAGACGCTTCAAAATCAACATTTATGAACAGTTGCAAAGGTGCATGTGTCAGTGCAGGTACAGTACATAATTCAAAAAGAATTCGCCGCTTTACGATATTTCATTTGACAATTAGTTATTATACGGAGTCTAAATAGTTTTGATTGCTATCGTAAACTAGTATAAAACGCATTTATGAAGAATAATTTGGGCTACAATATCATAATTTAACTTAAATTTTCATTGGTTACCTAGGGAACGACGGGAACAAATATACATCAAATTTACATTTTTATGCGCATTATGATGTAAATCTAATGACATTTATTTAATATTAGTCAAATACATTTATTTGAATTATGTTCTTCAAGCTGAGATAATTTCAATTCAACCTAAAATGTTTTACAACGATCCTACTATTTATAATAACAGGGAAGAAAACTGTCATGGATATTTTTATTCAATTTATTTTGCTGTATTAATACACCACAAATTAATGAAATGTGTATTTTGAAAGGTTCTTTATATTGTATAATCATGTACTATTTAAAGGCAAATGCAATTCATATACACTGATTGTGAAAAGAATGGACGTATGGAAAATAAATGTAAAATGATTCCTATAACTACATGCTACATGTTAGCTGCTGTTATGTTCAGATATCATAATCGAGCCTGTATTCTCTCGGACAAATTGCTTCAACAGATACGATCCGACGATAATAATGTAATGGAACATTTACACTTTACATCATGTTGGTAACCAAATTGGAGGAATTCCGCCTCGTTTATTTTATCTTGAGCTATAAGTTGACAACCAAACCCACAAAAAACCATTTCTTTCCTCCCATTATTTTCTAATTCTACTGTATTATTATCAACTAGTTATCCGAAAGTATTACCTTTTCATCTTATAAATACAAATGCTGGGGCGACCACAAGTTGGACCGATTTGGAATCCAGTCACATGTCTTACGCTGATGGAACTCGATCTTCAGCGGGGGGGGGGGGGGGGGGGGGGGGGGGTTATGATATTGATTGTATGTTTCATTTTTTATATTCTATGCATATTGAAAACACATTTATAACTGTATATTTGGAAGAAATGATATTGACATTGAATAATTACAATATTCTCTTATCCTGGAACTAAATGAAAAGTAAATTAGTGATTTATTTACGGTTTAAAATTATGGTGGTCAATGACACCGACATATATCTTTTGTTTATTCCTGCTCGTCAACTGCAGCCAGGGAGGTGGAACGAGATTGCAGTGATTGTTTGAACCAGACCTTGTAAGTACTATAAACATAATTGATGTTACGTTATGTTAATTGATATGACCGACCATTTCCTGTTCTGAGGACAGCTGTGCTTTATTGTGGCTGACTGATTGATTATAACCTATTAGATAACACATGTTATTTAGAACTGCCGGTCTTTGCATGCATGAGAGGACTTCTAGACTGATAAAGGAATTCAGCACCGGATAGCCTAATATATTGTGTATTTCAAAGCTCAAAATAAGCTTTTGCCTTTGTGGGTATATTACCCGAATTTTAAGTGATCTTTTTATACAAGGCCACCAATTATCTAAACATAATAGCTGACGAAAAAAACTTTAGTTTCGCTCTGATTGACCAAGAAACAGCAGAACATTCGAGGTTTCAAACACGATAAAAATAAGGGGGTGTTTTATTCACTAAGATCCCCTGTCACATATACAAATTAGTCTTAAAAAGCATACGAAAATGACTGATGGAGTTCAGGATGGAAAAGTTTGTTTTTGTTCTTGAATCACCGTTAGCAAAATTAATAAATTATGATTATCATTTGTCTACTAATAGCAAGCTTTGTAAATATAGAAAGGCAAGTTTTACAAAGATTCTAGAGTCATTGTTCTGAAAACAAAGACGAAAATCCTAGGCTAAACGGTAACGGTAAAGTTTTGATCATCAAGTAGCCTTCAAACTCCCCACACAACTGGCAACCAATAGGTCAGTGTTTCATACGAGTGGCAAATTTCCGTTTTTAATTTTGTATCAGTGTCTTCAAAATTGAGATTTTCTCGTAGCCATTTCGATTGGTGTAATTGGAAGGATACGCAAACTGATTGTGTTGTATTGGGTAAATATGCACTGTTATTTGTGAGTAGCGTAAACAGCAAT
Organism: Steromphala cineraria; assembly: GCA_916613615.1. Lineage (NCBI taxonomy): Eukaryota > Metazoa > Mollusca > Gastropoda > Trochida > Trochidae > Steromphala > Steromphala cineraria. Next base: position 8,962 of record CAKAJN010000148.1, read on the forward strand.
ATTTAGTGCTTTTCTGTACGCAGACAATTATTTTTCTTGCGTAGTTTGACTTTTCCTTTGCGTATATTAACTAAACAAACAGATAAACAAGCCTGAGTTGACTGACAAGCAATCAATAAAGGCCAAATGCCCCGCTTGTGTCGGTCATAATTGTAATGAAAACACGAACCGGTCATCAATGAAACAACGAATCCTGTATTCAAATGACATAATTACCTTGTTATCTTTAATTATTGGATCATTAAGTTAAAACATCTACATTGTTCAAATATTTGAGTATCGGTAAGATGTATGGCAAATATTGAAATGTTAGTAAATTGCTAATGGGTCATTCCATTTCAAATCGACCAAAATCTGGGGATCGCCCCAGTTGACATCATGGATTTTGGAATTTTCAATTTTAATAGATGCTACTGTATCTTCAGAGAAGAAAAATACACAAATTTTGTTCATACTCAAAATATTTTGTGTTTGCCATAATGTTTTAGGAGACAGGGGTCTTCCAAATGTGACGTTATTGAGCAAAACCCTTGATACGTTTCGATGTCTCTTACATTGACATCTCTAGACGTAAAGGTTTGAAATTTCTACATTAAATAGATTATTTAATGATGTTTCAAAAATTATATTAAACATTTGAAAGAAATTGTATTTATATGGTTTAATTGGCTTGACAAAAATGCTAAATTTCATTTGCAAAATTCATTTTTTTCGTTTTTTTTGCCTTTTTGTTTTCACTTGTTTGTGAAGTAGAAGGATGTGGTGCACCAAACATGCTATGATTCGTCTCCTTGATGTATCAAGAGTTGGACGTTAAAAATTCGTGACAATATATTTCGTTCTAATGTTACAATAGCTGTTTATATCTACCTACTGTTTGGAAAAATGTAAAAAAAGCCCCCTGTTTAAAGCTGTCTGTAGAAAAAGGCGCACCTCCTAGAGACTTCATATTTTGCACATGTGTAGCTCATAGTCAGGACTACAACATATCAAAATTTGGCGGGGGGTAAAATTTCCCATTTACCTACTATAAGTGATTTAGTAAAGCATCCCTAAATGATTTTACCGACGCTTCACATTGATTGACATATCCATGCTTGAGATATTCTGGAGGTTGTTGAATAGTGAATTCATAACAATTCACTTACATAAAATTCATAAGGGACCTAATTACCTTTTGGGTAGTCTATATCTAGTTATTTGCTACCGAAATGCTCCAGAACAAACTCTTTAATTTGTTGGAAAATAAATCTGTAGCTCTCGAGAGAAATCAATCTCAGTCTGATGTAAACATTACCTTTGGAGATGACAAGTCCTGATCAGAAGACAGTCACCTTAAAGGGGCAGTAGCACGTTTTTTGATAATTTTATATTTTAAATTTTTCAGTGATAATTGTAAGTTAATGCTAAATGTATTATTTTGACAGTGTCAAAAATCTCATTACACAAGCCAATCATCCATAGTCGGAGGACAAAGTATGAAGATTCACATAAAATCCATTGGCGGCCATTTTGTGTGAACACCTTTAATTCATTTTGTGTAAGAAAAAGGAATTGCATGGCTAAACTTTACGTTATATACTTGAATTATTACTGCTGCATTTAGTTTTAATACATTGTCTTTCAATTGGAACTATTAATTTTCATTTTCCTGACATCAACTTATATTCCCCCTAAAAGCGTGCTACTGCCCCTTAAACCTTCATCTACAGACTTGACATTTAAAAGTGTCCATATCTTTGTGGATTCCGAGTTCTTCATTTCTTAACGTTATTGATGTTGATTCATTGCTCTCTGACACACGTATTGTAGCCAGTTATGCTGCACCTATTGGAATGAATGAATGGCGACTTCTTGTCCCGGGTACAATGAAAAGCATAGGTTTTGGTTTTCAAATTCAGACTCGATCTCGATTTTTGTAGCAGGAATAGTAACGGCTCCCCAATCAAACAGTTGTTGTTGAGTTGTAGCATGGTTTTGGAGGACGCCTTAAGACTGGCTTTGGCCGCAAATCTTGAGCTGTCCCCCTATCCCGTAACAATTTTGTTTTGTCATTAATTTGCTTTTAGTCCAAAGTCTTTTTCATGAAAACAAAGATTGACAAAGTCTTCAATTCATTGTCCTTGGGACCGGGAAACCACTAATGGGTAAACAGGTGTTTGGGAATCTTTCCAGTTGAAACCGTGGATGTGTCGTGTACTACAAAAGAATAACTCTCCGTAAAATATAGAAGACTTATTGCAGTTTCATCATGAAATTAATCTTTTAGCCTCGCCACAGCTGACTGAGTTTTCACAGACAAATGGTGAACTGTCAAATCGTCAATCTTGTGCAAGAGAACATCAACAAAGTCTGAGGATAAGGTTTTTTCATCTGTATGTACCCCAGTTTTAAGTGAGATTTCATTCTCTGTATCTAGACCTTCATCCTCGAGATATTATTCCATAACGATTTTAATTCCAGTTATCATAGCGGTACAACATGCATTCTTGTGCATACAGCCCTCTGTAGAAGTTTCCGAATATTCAATTTCAACCCAGGCAATGCAACGAGCATCAGTTTGACATTGTAATATGTCTGACATACACACACTGAATGTAACCAAGAGAGGGGATACACCATTTAAGTCACGATTTAAAAAATGAATAAAAAAATAATTTTTGAAGAGGTTTCTTGTCTCTTCTTTGAAAGAAACATAAATTTCTCTTGAAACTTGAAACACAGCTTAGAAATGTTGTCATGTTCAAAATATTGTCGAACTCTTAATATAATATCTTGATTAAGTTGGTGAGCAAAATAGAATCTGGGACCCTAGAAGTGTTTTTTTCCCGAAGCAGGGTACGTTTCGGTATAATTAACTTTGCGTATTAGTAGTCGGGAAAGTGATGAACGTTTAAACAGCAGGGGCATTGTTTATGGAGATATGTAGGTGAAGACACATTGACATTTATTTAATATTAGTCAAATACATTTATTTGAATTATGTTCTTCAAGCTGAGATAATTTCAATTCAACCTAAAATGTTTTACAACGATCCTACTATTTATAATAACAGGGAAGAAAACTGTCATGGATATTTTTATTCAATTTATTTTGCTGTATTAATACACCACAAATTAATGAAATGTGTATTTTGAAAGGTTCTTTATATTGTATAATCATGTACTATTTAAAGGCAAATGCAATTCATATACACTGATTGTGAAAAGAATGGACGTATGGAAAATAAATGTAAAATGATTCCTATAACTACATGCTACATGTTAGCTGCTGTTATGTTCAGATATCATAATCGAGCCTGTATTCTCTCGGACAAATTGCTTCAACAGATACGATCCGACGATAATAATGTAATGGAACATTTACACTTTACATCATGTTGGTAACCAAATTGGAGGAATTCCGCCTCGTTTATGTTATCTTGAGCTATAAGTTGACAACCAAACCCACAAAAAACCATTTCTTTCCTCCCATTATTTTCTAATTCTACTGTATTATTATCAACTAGTTATCCGAAAGTATTACCTTTTCATCTTATAAATACAAATGCTGGGGCGACCACAAGTTGGACCGATTTGGAATCCAGTCACATGTCTTACGCTGATGGAACTCGATCTTCAGCGGGGGGGGGGGGGGGGGGGGGGGGGTTATGATATTGATTGTATGTTTCATTTTTTATATTCTATGCATATTGAAAACACATTTATAACTGTATATTTGGAAGAAATGATAATGACATTGAATAATTACAATATTCTCTTATCCTGGAACTAAATGAAAAGTAAATTAGTGATTTATTTACGGTTTAAAATTATGGTGGTCAATGACACCGACATATATCTTTTGTTTATTCCTGCTCGTCAACTGCAGCCAGGGAGGTGGAACGAGATTGCAGTGATTGTTTGAACCAGACCTTGTAAGTACTATAAACATAATTGATGTTACGTTATGTTAATTGATATGACCGACCATTTCCTGTTCTGAGGACAGCTGTGCTTTATTGTGGCTGACTGATTGATTATAACCTATTAGATAACACATGTTATTTAGAACTGCCGGTCTTTGCATGCATGAGAGGACTTCTAGACTGATAAAGGAATTCAGCACCGGATAGCCTAATATATTGTGTATTTCAAAGCTCAAAATAAGCTTTTGCCTTTGTGGGTATATTACCCGAATTTTAAGTGATCTTTTTATACAAGGCCACCAATTATCTAAACATAATAGCTGACGAAAAAAACTTTAGTTTCGCTCTGATTGACCAAGAAACAGCAGAACATTCGAGGTTTCAAACACGATAAAAATAAGGGGGTGTTTTATTCACTAAGATCCCCTGTCACATATACAAATTAGTCTTAAAAAGCATACGAAAATGACTGATGGAGTTCAGGATGGAAAAGTTTGTTTTTGTTCTTGAATCACCGTTAGCAAAATTAATAAATTATGATTATCATTTGTCTACTAATAGCAAGCTTTGTAAATATAGAAAGGCAAGTTTTACAAAGATTCTAGAGTCATTGTTCTGAAAACAAAGACGAAAATCCTAGGCTAAACGGTAACGGTAAAGTTTTGATCATCAAGTAGCCTTCAAACTCCCCACACAACTGGCAACCAATAGGTCAGTGTTTCATACGAGTGGCAAATTTCCGTTTTTAATTTTGTATCAGTGTCTTCAAAATTGAGATTTTCTCGTAGCCATTTCGATTGGTGTAATTGGAAGGATACGCAAACTGATTGTGTTGTATTGGGTAAATATGCACTGTTATTTGTGAGTAGCGTAAACAGCAATATTTAGTGCTTTTCTGTACGCAGACAATTATTTTTCTTGCGTAGTTTGACTTTTCCTTTGCGTATAATTCGCAAATACGCAGCTTATATGGAGCTCTGCAGTATTTATTATGTTCGAAATGAATCCATTGTTAATTTTCTTTTCCATCATTGCTAATAAATGACAAGTTACTTAAAAGTTTGCACGGATGCAGAAATCGGTCTATTTGCCGGACATGTCCGATTGGGAATTCAGTTTGACCGATTGGAAAAGTGACCAGTCGGACATTCAAGATTCAAGAAGTCATTTGACCGATTGAAGATAATCAAAGATTTACTAAACAAACAGATAAACAAGCCTGAGTTGACTGACAAGCAATCAATAAAGGCCAAATGCCCCGCTTGTGTCGGTCATAATTGTAATGAAAACACGAACCGGTCATCAATGAAACAACGAATCCTGTATTCAAATGACATAATTACCTTGTTATCTTTAATTATTGGATCATTAAGTTAAAACATCTACATTGTTCAAATATTTGAGTATCGGGAAGATGTATGGCAAATATTGAAATGTTAGTAAATTGCTAATGGGTCATTCCATTTCAAATCGACCAAAATCTGGGGATCGCCCCAGTTGACATCATGGATTTTGGAATTTTCAATTTTAATAGATGCTACTGTATCTTTAGAGAAGAAAAATACACAAATTTTGTTCATACTCAAAATATTTTGTGTTTGCCATAATGTTTTAGGAGACAGGGGTCTTCCAAATGTGACGTTATTGAGCAAAACCCTTGATACGTTTCGATGTCTCTTACATTGACATCTCTAGACGTAAAGGTTTGAAATTTCTACATTAAATAGATTATTTAATGATGTTTCAAAAATTATATTAAACATTTGAAAGAAATTGTATTTATATGGTTTAATTGGCTTGACAAAAATGCTAAATTTCATTTGCAAAATTCAGTTTTTTCGTTTTTTTTTGCCTTTTTGTTTTCACTTGTTTGTGAAGTAGAAGGATGTGGTGCACCAAACATGCTATGATTCGTCTCCTTGATGTATCAAGAGTTGGACGTTAAAAATTCGTGACAATATATTTCGTTCTAATGTTACAATAGCTGTTTATATCTACCTACTGTTTGGAAAAATGTAAAAAAAGCCCCCTGTTTAAAGCTGTCTGTAGAAAAAGGCGCACCTCCTAGAGACTTCATATTTTGCACATGTGTAGCTCATAGTCAGGACTACAACATATCAAAATTTGGCGGGGGTAAAATTTCCCATTTACCTACTATAAGTGATTTAGTAAAGCATCCCTAAATGATTTTACCGACGCTTCACATTGATTGACATATCCATGCTTGAGATATTCTGGAGGTTGTTGAATAGTGAATTCATAACAATTCACTTACATAAAATTCATAAGGGACCTAATTACCTTTTGGGTAGTCTATATCTAGTTATTTGCTACCGAAATGCTCCAGAACAAACTCTTTAATTTGTTGGAAAATAAATCTGTAGCTCTCGAGAGAAATCTATCTCAGTCTGATGTAAACATTACCTTTGGAGATGACAAGTCCTGATCAGAAGACAGTCACCTTAAAGGGGCAGTAGCACGTTTTTTGATAATTTTATATTTTAAATTTTTCAGTGATAATTGTAAGTTAATGCTAAATGTATTATTTTGACAGTGTCAAAAATCTCATTACACAAGCCAATCATCCATAGTCGGAGGACAAAGTATGAAGATTCACATAAAATCCATTGGCGGCCATTTTGTGTGAACACCTTTAATTCATTTTGTGTAAGAAAAAGGAATTGCATGGCTAAACTTTACGTTATATACTTGAATTATTACTGCTGCATTTAGTTTTAATACATTGTCTTTCAATTGGAACTATTAATTTTCATTTTCCTGACATCAACTTATATTCCCCCTAAAAGCGTGCTACTGCCCCTTAAACCTTCATCTACAGACTTGACATTTAAAAGTGTCCATATCTTTGTGGATTCCGAGTTCTTCATTTCTTAACGTTATTGATGTTGATTCATTGCTCTCTGACACACGTATTGTAGCCAGTTATGCTGCACCTATTGGAATGAATGAATGGCGACTTCTTGTCCCGGGTACAATGAAAAGCATAGGTTTTGGTTTTCAAATTCAGACTCGATCTCGATTTTTGTAGCAGGAATAGTAACGGCTCCCCAATCAAACAGTTGTTGTTGAGTTGTAGCATGGTTTTGGAGGACGCCTTAAGACTGGCTTTGGCCGCAAATCTTGAGCTGTCCCCCTATCCCGTAACAATTTTGTTTTGTCATTAATTTGCTTTTAGTCCAAAGTCTTTTTCATGAAAACAAAGATTGACAAAGTCTTCAATTCATTGTCCTTGGGACCGGGAAACCACTAATGGGTAAACAGGTGTTTGGGAATCTTTCCAGTTGAAACCGTGGATGTGTCGTGTACTACAAAAGAATAACTCTCCGTAAAATATAGAAGACTTATTGCAGTTTCATCATGAAATTAATCTTTTAGCCTCGCCACAGCTGACTGAGTTTTCACAGACAAATGGTGAACTGTCAAATCGTCAATCTTGTGCAAGAGAACATCAACAAAGTCTGAGGATAAGGTTTTTTCATCTGTATGTACCCCAGTTTTAAGTGAGATTTCATTCTCTGTATCTAGACCTTCATCCTCGAGATATTATTCCATAACGATTTTAATTCCAGTTATCATAGCGGTACAACATGCATTCTTGTGCATACAGCCCTCTGTAGAAGTTTCCGAATATTCAATTTCAACCCAGGCAATGCAACGAGCATCAGTTTGACATTGTAATATGTCTGACATACACACACTGAATGTAACCAAGAGAAGGGATACACCATTTAAGTCACGATTTAAAAAATGAATAAAAAAATAATTTTTGAAGAGGTTTCTTGTCTCTTCTTTGAAAGAAACATAAATTTCTCTTGAAACTTGAAACACAGCTTAGAAATGTTGTCATGTTCAAAATATTGTCGAACTCTTAATATAATATCTTGATTAAGTTGGTGAGCAAAATAGAATCTGGGACCCTAGAAGTGTTTTTTTCCCGAAGCAGGGTACGTTTCGGTATAATTAACTTTGCGTATTAGTAGTCGGGAAAGTGATGAACGTTTAAACAGCAGGGGCATTGTTTATGGAGATATGTAGGTGAAGACACATTCGCCCGAACGTAACTGCTTCGCGGAAATTGTTCACAAATCGTCTCCTTTTAAGAACTTAAGAGTCAAATATTCTGTTACAGAACTATTTTTGCATCCTTTCATTACGTAGTTCACGTTATATTTTACAGACTATTCGAAATGAAGCATCCTTAAAATCTCTACTTGGGTTTAATATGCTATGTCTAAAAACCTTTATTTCTTGAAAACTAGAAATTTTACCCTCGTGATTTTTTCATATGTTAGAGTTAGTAACATGAGGAATAAGCTGTAAAACTTTCATGACTGTGTGAGGTGCGCCTTTTTGTAAAGAGACATTAGAAAATGATAGAATTTCCGTTTTTTGCCGAGGGTAGGTGTATTTAAGTTCCCTCAAACTCAATACGACTGGGTGAAAGTATGTATTATTTAGGTTCTGGACTGTTCGATTGATACTTTCATTCTTCATACAAATTATTATCACGCAAGTCACCACATTTCATTCATACTGCTTTTTGAAAATGGACCCAACCGAGAAATCGCTTAAAATATGACCGAATTTGAAATTAGCGTAACTCAGGGTATTTCCTTAATATCTGCAAATTGTAAACGCATGCTGCTTCAGAATTATATCAACAACTTATATACAAAAAAATAACAATGAGCAGGCAGTATTTATTTTTTTGCAAACAGTTTTCTGCAAGTGGTATATTTGACAGAATTACGATAGGTGCCACCATTAAACAACCCTTACGGAAAAACCAATACGAATATCCGAAAAATATTTTGTTTTTGTAATGACCTATATATGTTCTATGTTTGGTGTGAAAATGAAAAAAATCGGTGTTATCAACTGGGAGGCTTTGGTCGAATTGAGCTGGAATTACCCTATGGGTCATTCCATTTCAAATCGACCAAAATCTGGGGATCGCCCCAGTTGACATCATGGATTTTGGAATTTTCAATTTTAATAGATGCTACTGTATCTTCAGAGAAGAAAAATACACAAATTTTGTTCATACTCAAAATATTTTGTGTTTGCCATAATGTTTTAGGAGACAGGGGTCTTCCAAATGTGACGTTATTGAGCAAAACCCTTGATACGTTTCGATGTCTCTTACATTGACATCTCTAGACGTAAAGGTTTGAAATTTCTACATTAAATAGATTATTTAATGATGTTTCAAAAATTATATTAAACATTTGAAAGAAATTGTATTTATATGGTTTAATTGGCTTGACAAAAATGCTAAATTTCATTTGCAAAATTCAGTTTTTTCGTTTTTTTTGCCTTTTTGTTTTCACTTGTTTGTGAAGTAGAAGGATGTGGTGCACCAAACATGCTATGATTCGTCTCCTTGATGTATCAAGAGTTGGACGTTAAAAATTCGTGACAATATATTTCGTTCTAATGTTACAATAGCTGTTTATATCTACCTACTGTTTGGAAAAATGTAAAAAAAGCCCCCTGTTTAAAGCTGTCTGTAGAAAAAGGCGCACCTCCTAGAGACTTCATATTTTGCACATGTGTAGCTCATAGTCAGGACTACAACATATCAAAATTTGGCGGGGGTAAAATTTCCCATTTACCTACTATAAGTGATTTAGTAAAGCATCCCTAAATGATTTTACCGACGCTTCACATTGATTGACATATCCATGCTTGAGATATTCTGGAGGTTGTTGAATAGTGAATTCATAACAATTCACTTACATAAAATTCATAAGGGACCTAATTACCTTTTGGGTAGTCTATATCTAGTTATTTGCTACCGAAATGCTCCAGAACAAACTCTTTAATTTGTTGGAAAATAAATCTGTAGCTCTCGAGAGAAATCTATCTCAGTCTGATGTAAACATTACCTTTGGAGATGACAAGTCCTGATCAGAAGACAGTCACCTTAAAGGGGCAGTAGCACGTTTTTTGATAATTTTATATTTTAAATTTTTCAGTGATAATTGTAAGTTAATGCTAAATGTATTATTTTGACAGTGTCAAAAATCTCATTACACAAGCCAATCATCCATAGTCGGAGGACAAAGTATGAAGATTCACATAAAATCCATTGGTGGCCATTTTGTGTGAACACCTTTAATTCATTTTGTGTAAGAAAAAGGAATTGCATGGCTAAACTTTACGTTATATACTTGAATTATTACTGCTGCATTTAGTTTTAATACATTGTCTTTCAATTGGAACTATTAATTTTCATTTTCCTGACATCAACTTATATTCCCCCTAAAAGCGTGCTACTGCCCCTTAAACCTTCATCTACAGACTTGACATTTAAAAGTGTCCATATCTTTGTGGATTCCGAGTTCTTCATTTCTTAACGTTATTGATGTTGATTCATTGCTCTCTGACACACGTATTGTAGCCAGTTATGCTGCACCTATTGGAATGAATGAATGGCGACTTCTTGTCCCGGGTACAATGAAAAGTATAGGTTTTGGTTTTCAAATTCAGACTCGATCTCGATTTTTGTAGCAGGAATAGTAACGGCTCCCCAATCAAACAGTTGTTGTTGAGTTGTAGCATGGTTTTGGAGGACGCCTTAAGACTGGCTTTGGCCGCAAATCTTGAGCTGTCCCCCTATCCCGTAACAATTTTGTTTTGTCATTAATTTGCTTTTAGTCCAAAGTCTTTTTCATGAAAACAAAGATTGACAAAGTCTTCAATTCATTGTCCTTGGGACCGGGAAACCACTAATGGGTAAACAGGTGTTTGGGAATCTTTCCAGTTGAAACCGTGGATGTGTCGTGTACTACAAAAGAATAACTCTCCGTAAAATATAGAAGACTTATTGCAGTTTCATCATGAAATTAATCTTTTAGCCTCGCCACAGCTGACTGAGTTTTCACAGACAAATGGTGAACTGTCAAATCGTCAATCTTGTGCAAGAGAACATCAACAAAGTCTGAGGATAAGGTTTTTTCATCTGTATGTACCCCAGTTTTAAGTGAGATTTCATTCTCTGTATCTAGACCTTCATCCTCGAGATATTATTCCATAACGATTTTAATTCCAGTTATCATAGCGGTACAACATGCATTCTTGTGCATACAGCCCTCTGTAGAAGTTTCCGAATATTCAATTTCAACCCAGGCAATGCAACGAGCATCAGTTTGACATTGTAATATGTCTGACATACACACACTGAATGTAACCAAGAGAAGGGATACACCATTTAAGTCACGATTTAAAAAATGAATAAAAAAATAATTTTTGAAGAGGTTTCTTGTCTCTTCTTTGAAAGAAACATAAACTTCTCTTGAAACTTGAAACACAGCTTAGAAATGTTGTCATGTTCAAAATATTGTCGAACTCTTAATATAATATCTTGATTAAGTTGGTGAGCAAAATAGAATCTGGGACCCTAGAAGTGTTTTTTTCCCGAAGCAGGGTACGTTTCGGTATAATTAACTTTGCGTATTAGTAGTCGGGAAAGTGATGAACGTTTAAACAGCAGGGGCATTGTTTATGGAGATATGTAGGTGAAGACACATTGACATTTATTTAATATTAGTCAAATACATTTATTTGAATTATGTTCTTCAAGCTGAGATAATTTCAATTCAACCTAAAATGTTTTACAACGATCCTACTATTTATAATAACAGGGAAGAAAACTGTCATGGATATTTTTATTCAATTTATTTTGCTGTATTAATACACCACAAATTAATGAAATGTGTATTTTGAAAGGTTCTTTATATTGTATAATCATGTACTATTTAAAGGCAAATGCAATTCATATACACTGATTGTGAAAAGAATGGACGTATGGAAAATAAATGTAAAATGATTCCTATAACTACATGCTACATGTTAGCTGCTGTTATGTTCAGCACGACGATAATAATGTAATGGAACATTTACACTTTACATCATGTTGGTAACCAAATTGGAGGAATTCCGCCTCGTTTATTTTATCTTGAGCTATAAGTTGACAACCAAACCCACAAAAAACCATTTCTTTCCTCCCATTATTTTCTAATTCTACTGTATTATTATCAACTAGTTATCCGAAAGTATTACCTTTTCATCTTATAAATACAAATGCTGGGGCGACCACAAGTTGGACCGATTTGGAATCCAGTCACATGTCTTACGCTGATGGAACTCGATCTTCAGCGGGGGGGGGGGGGGGGGGGGGGGGGGGGGGGGGGGTTATGATATTGATTGTATGTTTCATTTTTTATATTCTATGCATATTGAAAACACATTTATAACTGTATATTTGGAAGAAATGATAATGACATTGAATAATTACAATATTCTCTTATCCTGGAACTAAATGAAAAGTAAATTAGTGATTTATTTACGGTTTAAAATTATGGTGGTCAATGACACCGACATATATCTTTTGTTTATTCCTGCTCGTCAACTGCAGCCAGGGAGGTGGAACGAGATTGCAGTGATTGTTTGAACCAGACCTTGTAAGTACTATAAACATAATTGATGTTACGTTATGTTAATTGATATGACCGACCATTTCCTGTTCTGAGGACAGCTGTGCTTTATTGTGGCTGACTGATTGATTATAACCTATTAGATAACACATGTTATTTAGAACTGCCGGTCTTTGCATGCATGAGAGGACTTCTAGACTGATAAAGGAATTCAGCACCGGATAGCCTAATATATTGTGTATTTCAAAGCTCAAAATAAGCTTTTGCCTTTGTGGGTATATTACCCGAATTTTAAGTGATCTTTTTATACAAGGCCACCAATTATCTAAACATAATAGCTGACGAAAAAAACTTTAGTTTCGCTCTGATTGACCAAGAAACAGCAGAACATTCGAGGTTTCAAACACGATAAAAATAAGGGGGTGTTTTATTCACTAAGATCCCCTGTCACATATACAAATTAGTCTTAAAAAGCATACGAAAATGACTGATGGAGTTCAGGATGGAAAAGTTTGTTTTTGTTCTTGAATCACCGTTAGCAAAATTAATAAATTATGATTATCATTTGTCTACTAATAGCAAGCTTTGTAAATATAGAAAGGCAAGTTTTACAAAGATTCTAGAGTCATTGTTCTGAAAACAAAGACGAAAATCCTAGGCTAAACGGTAACGGTAAAGTTTTGATCATCAAGTAGCCTTCAAACTCCCCACACAACTGGCAACCAATAGGTCAGTGTTTCATACGAGTGGCAAATTTCCGTTTTTAATTTTGTATCAGTGTCTTCAAAATTGAGATTTTCTCGTAGCCATTTCGATTGGTGTAATTGGAAGGATACGCAAACTGATTGTGTTGTATTGGGTAAATATGCACTGTTATTTGTGAGTAGCGTAAACAGCAATATTTAGTGCTTTTCTGTACGCAGACAATTATTTTTCTTGCGTAGTTTGACTTTTCCTTTGCGTATAATTCGCAAATACGCAGCTTATATGGAGCTCTGCAGTATTTATTATGTTCGAAATGAATCCATTGTTAATTTTCTTTTCCATCATTGCTAATAATTGACAAGTTACTTAAAAGTTTGCACGGATGCAGAAATCGGTCTATTTGCCGGACATGTCCGATTGGGAATTCAGTTTGACCGATTGGAAAAGTGACCAGTCGGACATTCAAGATTCAAGAAGTCATTTGACCGATTGAAGATAATCAAAGATTTACTAAACAAACAGATAAACAAGCCTGAGTTGACTGACAAGCAATCAATAAAGGCCAAATGCCCCGCTTGTGTCGGTCATAATTGTAATGAAAACACGAACCGGTCATCAATGAAACAACGAATCCTGTATTCAAATGACATAATTACCTTGTTATCTTTAATTATTGGATCATTAAGTTAAAACATCTACATTGTTCAAATATTTGAGTATCGGGAAGATGTATGGCAAATATTGAAATGTTAGACTCGCGCGGGGGAAATCCCCCACTGAGAAGCGAAGCCTACACCCTTTTTCTCAGTTCACCGTCTCAGCAGCGAAGCTCGTTAGCAGGCAGGCTAACCCGAGCGGTCTTATGCACGAGTACAGCCCTAGCCGCAGACCCCCTTTAATAGGAGATTGGGGAACCGAGTAAGAGAACTTGGGGGCTGCCAGGCAAAACACGCGGGCATTGCATGTCATGACAGTGACATGTTTTGCTGGGATGGCGTGCACTTGTCCCCACGGGGAATAGAACTCTTCATTTCAAGCCTAAAGTCCTCGATTAAAGCAATCCTAAGATAAGTTTTCTCCTTAGGCAAGCTATGGTGGGAATCCTACGGGTGAGTTATTGGTCATGTGTGTGGGCTTGGCACTTTGTGCATTGGCGGGTTTCTTGGAGGATTATACATTTCATTACAATATTCTAAATTTAGGGGTCCTACTTTTCAGTTGGATCTTAATTTTTCCCTCTACTTATCAGTGGTTGGGACTATTTTGGCATATAAATAATTTCATACAGTTCCTGCTTCTCAGCGGAACTATAGCTACCTATATATTACTTATCATTTATGCTTCTGCTGCTGCTGCTGCTGCAACTTCGTTTGCTTATTTTAATATATGCTGCTGCCGGTGTCTACTTTGTAGTCGTCCTACTTACCTTACTATCTTATGTTAGGGCCCTCCAAGAACCGCCACGCCCATGACCATGAACCCACATCAATCTTTGTTATTTTGTGTTGCATGTGCTTCGTCAACGCGCGTTGCGTTGCCGCCGCACGTCCAACAAAATGTGTTTTGATAATGCCACTTTTATCATTTATAGTTTAAAGGGGCAGTAGCACGTTTTTAGGGGGAATATAAGGTGATGTCAGAAAAATGAAAATAAATGGTTCCAATCTAATGACAATGTATTAAAACTAAAGCAGTAATAAATCAAATATATAATGTAAAGTTAAGCCATGGGATTCCTTTTCCTACACAAAATGAATTAAAGGTGTTCACACAAAAATGGCTGCCAATGAATTTTATGTGTATCTTTATAATTTGTTCTCTGACTATGGATGATCGGTTTGTGTAATGAGATTTTCGACACTATCAAAGTAATACATTTAGCATTAACTAACAATTATCAGTGAAAAATATAAAATATAAAATTCTCAAAAAAACGTGCTACTGCCCCTTTAAAAAAATTGACAGGTTTTTGACATTTTCGTTGTAACATTGTGCCGTCAACAACACATCACAGTGGTAGTACGGCGTGACGATCGGCTGATTCAAATACTTATTATCTTTATCAAATAATGTTTTTTGTTAAGAGTTTTATGTATGTTCATATTTGTTCAAGGTTGAAAAGTGTATTGTATCATTCAGGGACAATATTTTCGTCATTTTCGTATTGTTTTGAAACTGAAGTACATTCCGATGCGTTGTTGACTAATTCACTCTGGAGATATTCGGTTGGACACGCGTATGAATACTGATCAGCTTATTGGTATCACTTACTACAGCATTACTACGATTTCTCAATCGCATTTTAATCATATTTCATTATTAATTAACTATCAATGATATGGCACTTATACAATTTATACGGACTGCACTATACGAATCCACAACTGAGCCAATACAGGAAAACTGGGCCAATACGAGCAAAACAGGGCCAATACGAGCGGACTGGGCCAATACGAGTCTGAGCATGCGCATACACACTAATGGTGAGAGTCCGAAGCTACCGCTTCAAAACTTTCAACACATATGACAGTTCATCAATCTCATTGATAATTTTAATTTCGGTAAAAATTAACTCTCTAATGTTGTGCAAGTAAATTACAAAGAAGTTAAATAATAAAAACGTCATTAATCAAGTTTTTCCGTATTGGCCCAGTTACAGGTCCTCGGTCTTCTGTATTGGCCCTTGGCTTCGCCTCGGGCCAATACAGCAGACCTCGGACCTGTAACTGGACCAATACGAAAAAACTTGATTAATAACATTATATTACAAATGGGTAATATATAGAATAACCAACTCGGTACGAGTGATTACGGGATATCTGCCCTCGTCAAAATAATGTTCAGTCGCTCGCCAAGGCTCGCAACTGTGAACATTATTTCGACTCGGGCAGATAAGGACGGGGCTGCTATCAGGTTTTGTGCAGTTTCCGCCGCCGCCGCCGCCGCCGCGTCCGCCGCGCACATACTAATGGCTATAACTTTTTTCTACTAAACTTTCCAGAACTTGTATTCATAACTTACTGCTTATACCTCGGGGGAACGATTTCGACATGTTCACTTACAAGGTCAAAGGTCAAGGTCACAAGCTATAAAATCACTAAAAAATTCCTTGTAAACGCGATAACTTGAAGGTCAAAGGTCAAGGTCATGAGATTTGTGTTATTACAATGTGCAACTAAGTTGGATATAACTTTATCCCATTAAGCTTTTCAGAACTCATAAACATGTATAAGTGTTTACACCTCTGGGGACTTAAAATGACATGTTCACTT
The DNA here is from genome assembly GCA_916613615.1 of Steromphala cineraria. NCBI lineage: Eukaryota > Metazoa > Mollusca > Gastropoda > Trochida > Trochidae > Steromphala > Steromphala cineraria. The sequence continues at coordinate 25,305 of CAKAJN010000148.1, forward strand.
TCAAGGTCAAAGGTCAAGGTCACGAGCTATAAAATCACTAAAAAGTTCCTTGTAAACGCGATAACTTGAAAAGTTTTTGTGCTATGAAGCTCTAACTTGGTATATATCATCCTTGGAAGAGTAAAACAATTTGAAAAGGTTTTCGCTACAATCTGTCCAAGGTCAAGGTCACAGCAAGGTCACGACTTTAGCATGGTTTTGCGAAAATGCTTTATTTTAACTATGAACACTTTTAATCAATAGAAGATTCTTATTCTCAATAAAGAGTGTTCATCGATTGTGTAACCTTGAAGGTCAAAGGTCAAGGTCATGAGATTTGTGTTATTACAATGTGCAACTAATTTGGATATAACTTAATCCCGTTAAGCTTTTCAGAACTCATAAACATGTATAATTGTTTACACCTCTGGGGACTTAAAATGACATGTTCACTGTCAAGGTCAAAGGTCAAGGTCATGAGCTATAAAATCACAAAAAAATCCTTGTAAACGCGTTAACTTGAAAAGTTTTTGCGCTATGAAGTTTAAATTTTGTATATTTTATCTCTTGAGAAGTACAACATTTTGGAAAGGTTTTGGGTACGAACTGTCAAAGGTCAAGGTCACAGCAAGGTCAACAAATATTGAGAAAATGGATTATTTTAACTTTAAACACTTTTATTCGATACATTAATGTTACTTGCAATGAAATGTATTCTTTGATTGCGTGACCTTGAGTGTCAAACGTCAAGGTGACAAGAAAATGCCCAATATGCTGAGGCTTGTAGAAGGCGGAACAGGGTAAGGCGAAACCCCAAGTTTCGGGGCTGCTCTGTTTTTGCGGTGTCCCGCAAACACTAATCTAGTTCTCTAAGTATTTGTGAAGATAAGACGAGTTTTTATGAGGTCTTCGATCCTTTTAAAATGATGATCAAATGAAGTCAGTTGAAATAATTTGTTTGAACTTTTATCACCAGAAACAATAGTTTTGCACGAATCAAAGCCAAAGATATTAAAGGATACTTGCTGTCCTTTAATAAATCTGTGTTCATCATTCAACCCCCCTGATCGTTAACAAACTCTTGTAGTTTGTTTTATAGCCATAGTTTGCTTTCATACAGCGTAGGAACGGTGTACGCCTGGGCAAAACTCTAGCCAGGAAATGCCCGCACTCTATCGCGAGAGGTAAATATTTTGTATTCCGATAGTGTTACATTTTGCTGAATTAAACAAAAAATACATAAGACAGACAGTTTATATTTATTGCTGTAAAAATATATGCTATGATCAAGGTTTAAACCAATTTTTAGGAGATTTTGTTAAAAACTGTAGAAGTTATCCTGTATTATTCCCAGTCGAATCTCAAACATTCTACGACCACCTGTAAACATTGGTCAATTAGTTCAATTGTAAGTTATCTTAAATTTTTAAAAATTATATATACGTAAAATATGAACCATAAAGATAACACTTCCAAAAAATCATTATATTTAATAAATTGGTTGTGGAGATATTGCCTAAAGAAAGTAACGTAGTGAAAACTCTGGTGCACGCACTCCAGCGTCCAAGAAAATCGGCAGTGCACGCTATCTATTCCTTGCCTTGTGCGAACTCTATTCAGACTTTTTCTTATAAATATACTATAGGGACTGTTCACGGCATATTGTTTGTTTCCCTATATGTATCTTTTGTAATCATGTCATCATAGCAATGTGTTTGATTTAATTTATTAGTTTTTAATGATATAATAGCATGGAAATGATAGCATTCACCACCAAATAATACCTACGACATTACGGTGAAAGGAATCCGTTATGAAATGTTATAAAACAAATTTTGGGAAAACTACATAGAATTCATTACTTAACTTCGTTTATTACCTTCTGATACTATGCTTATTCCATATTTGATTACACAAATTGTCAGTGTACGATTTAAGTTCTGTTACCCGATTTTGTAAGTTTGTCATCGAATTGTCTTGCAGGGACATCAAGAATGGAGCCCTATAGCTGCCGTGTGTGTATGAACACTTTCACAAGTTTTGAATATGTTATCGGACATAATTTGAAAGATCATCCCTCCTCAAACTTGAGTATACAAAAACTTGAACTGTGTAAACAAACTGGACAAATGTTTTATGCCACAAAAGTTTACTATGTCATACCTGAAAATGAAGCTTCAAAGGGGAACAAAATTTGTTTATCTTCGGAACCAACTGATTTATACAATATCTAGATTTATATACGATCGTTTTTAAGATAAATGGAGCAGGTTTTTTTACTTAATTACTATATGTTCGGTTTCGTCGCAGTCTTAGTTTTGCAAACGAAATATTAAACTCATGTAAGTTTAAAGCATATGGGAATAGGTTTTGTATGATTGCCGAGAGGGGAAATCGCTCTTTCATATTAACGCGATAAAGCCGGATATTTGCGAACGACAAAGCGATATATTAGCCACCGACAAGCAGATATATATAGCCGAACGACAAAGCGAAATTGTCTTACGACAAAGCGATATATCTGAACGAAAAACAGCTGAAGACAAAGCGATATTGACAGAGATCACCCTTTTGATTGCAAGACAACAAAGATAAAGGCGAGGAAGCGTAAGAGTGGAGAGATTTCACAACCAAGAGAGTTTAGTCGTGGCGAAAGAGGGGTGCGAGAGCATCATAGACGGAATGAGACCCACATTCGTTTGTGTATTTCGGTAGACTAGTATTTCCATTTTGAATGTGGGCATATCAAATGAGCATCAACATGAACTGTATATTATCAATTTTGTTTGTTTGTACCAGTCTTTGTATAAATGAAAATATAACACATATGATTAAATGCACCATTAGGGGAAGACATTAATCGTGTTGTTGCCTCATGTGGAAATAAACCTTCATTTCATATAACATTATTTATTTATTCTGACTTAGCAAGGTGTGATTGTAGACGGAAAAGTCATACTCCGAATAGGAAGTAACCTTGAAGCATGATATCACAGGGGATCAATGTCAATTCCGCTGTTTTCACTTTCGCCGTTTCGATGAACCGTTGAGAGAAAGATTAAATGATAAAAAATGTGGTTTTATATGAGTAATATGTCATGTTTATTTCAATGTATCCAAACCAAAGATCACAAACGAATACATTATATATTAGTATGTCCATGTATCTAAATAATCTAAATAACATAAACGACTCTAGCTCTCGCCATGATATAATTAATGATATACAACCTTACAAACTACCAAGGTTCGCTTAAAACTAAAGGGTGAGTTCATGTTTTGTGTACAGAATCACGCTCTGTAAAGGCAACGGTTGTCACGATGTTTCTTCAATGAGGATTGGTGTTTAAACCTCTGACCACACTCACAAACGTATTTTAAAACATCTGAATGCATTGCATACTGGTAATCAGTCAGATATTTTGCTCTTGCAAACACCTTTTGACACGTTTGGCATTTGAAAGTGGTAGAGGTTTCTTTTGCTTCTGAGCAGGCGATTTTGTGAGATCTCAATGACGTGGCATACGCAAATCGTTTTCTGCAAACTTGACATACAAATGGCTTAATATTCATATGTGTGTTCATATGACCAAGGTAATGGTCTCTGTACATAAAAAACTTTCTACAAGATGCACAGGTGTAGGTAGCACTATTTTGATGTTTTGCGCGTTCGTGATTCCGCAGGGTGGATCGTCGTTTAAAAACGGTGCCACATACATCGCATAAATGGCTAGGTATTATCTCTTCGCCTTTCTTTGGAGTTAAAGTTAATGGTATGTCATCAAAACTGACATCGTGTGAAGAATTGCGTGTTTCATCCAAAGTCTGGCTTGTAATGTCCATTTTTGTGAGCTGAAAAATTATACTATACAGTAACAACGCATAAGAATTTGTCTTTTTAGCAATAAATATATTTGAAATATGTATTTAATGGATGGAACATTTTTTTGCTCGCCTAGAAAGCGTTCACCGTGAAAATGCAATGTTGACTAGAGAGCGTGTACAGGTGCCAATAGAGTTCGTACACTTGTGTTTGACGGGTGCTTTCTCTCATTGCTTCTAACTTTTTAGTTTATGAACATTTAAAGACGAATTTTTACATAATTGAGGAGAAAGGATTGAGGAATCAGATTATTGAGAAGTTTAACATGTATTATATCACATTATTGAGTTATTACAACCGATGCCGGCTATGACCGAAAAATGCGGGTGTCCTAACACGTGTTTGATCTTACTTCTCCCATAATATTAACTGTATCGCTTCCATATTCGGCACACAATGAAAAAGGTGTGTTTACTGTTAGTTTTAATTTTTATCATTGTATGATACCCCTATCGTAAGTTCTCTAACAAAATGTAACACTATCGGAAGACAAAATATTTACCTCTCGCGATAGAGTGCGGGCATTTCCTGGCTAGAGTTTTGCCCAGGCGTACACCGTTCCTACGCTGGGGAAGTTCTATAGGCTAGAGTTCTGTAAGTAAACTTAACATTGTTTGGAGCGGCGAACCAAGAACACGACTCGTATGTAAATACTAACAGAAAGTACCTTTATACTACTTCGTTTTATCATACTAATTGGCTGGTTTATACTTTTCTTATACCAAAGATCATGCGAACAAGTAACATTGGATTTGTAAGCAGATTGATGATAACTTTTGTCACAATGATTTAATCATGTTCATTCTTCCGATTTAAAGTTTCCTCCGAAAAATATATTTATGTCCTATCGTTTAAATGATGTTGTTACCGTTTGACTTTTTCATTTCAAACAAATAAAGGATTGCTTGTTACCGACTTGTTTATAAAAGAGACTTTTGTATCTTATTTTCATGTTGCTTTGCATCGTTAATGTATTTCAGTTCGAAATCCGATCTCAGTGTTCAGACAAGTTATACTCACAATATCCAAAATAAACCGTTTTCTAGCAGTCGTGGTTGATGAAGTAAATACTGAACAGTGTTTAATCAACCCCTGTTATTATCCCCCGCCACGAAGTGGAAGGGGGATATAGGTTTGAGCTCCGTCCGTGCGTCCGAGTTAAAGGAGCCAATTTTTCTCAGAAACTGTTACAGATAGGATCATCAAATTTGATGTGTGCCTTCAGGGTATCAATACCTCGATGGGTTTTGAAAATCAGAACCGCGCAAATATTTTTTCCGGAGTAATTGCCCATGTTACGTTTTTTTCGAGGTGTCTTCAAAGGAGAGCTTTTGTCGGAAACCACTAAAGATGAGATAACAAATTTTTTTGTATAAGAAGCGCACAATTATTATTTTCTCTGCACTATTTAGGAGAAGGTTCTGACTTAATTCAAAATAAGAACAAATCTGGTGGAGGATGTTGATGACTATGTCTTCTTGTTGATTCTGACCTGGGCATAGATTTTTGAAGCCGTCTTAGTGTGAAAGAGACACAGAGTATGTTGATAGGATCACATATGTCAAATTTTGAAATCGATGTTATTCCATCGGGAACCACTAACTGTTACTGAAAATAACAAGTTAAAGGTCAATCAGTACATTAGAGCGAAAATACGGCCATTCAAAGTCGGGATTTTGATCGAATACCGGACAATGTGGCTCGAGTGGCGCGCGCAAATTCGCCAAACGTAATTTTAAAACCTTGTCATAAGCTGACGGGAAGATATATTCGATTCGATAATGTTCATTAGGTATTGTAACTAATAGGTAGATTAATTGGATGCATAATTTCGAATATTAAACGTATTTGAGATGTTTTCTTGATCTTTCCATAAAATCAAGCATTTTAGAGATATCATGCATAAATGGATATATTTGCAAGTCCAGTGATGAGATATGAACTTCAATCAGCATATTAGATATTTTGTAGCTTATCAAAACCAAATAAAATTTTAAGAAAGATACTCGGTCACTTTAAAGTACATTATCATTGACTTACGATCATCTTAGCACTAAGAGAACTTCGAAAATCCAGGCCCCGGAGAAATTGAGAAAACAAAATTGGTGATGTGCGCAAATTTTTATATTGGGTATATTCGGACGAACGAACGGAGCCAGTTTCAATATTTTCCGCTAAGTAGGTCAAACGGGATTTTGTGTCCCAGCTCAACTGGAAGATGATTTCTGAAATTAACTGATGTTTCCGTTAACATATATACACAAAGTACTTAATTTAGCACCCCCACTTTTTCAAACAGAAAAACACTGCTAATAAACAAAACAGGAGGCAAACA